>VXAC01008531.1:40564-99581 GCA_013399225.1 Rhipidura dahli
GCGTGGGGGGCTACAAATATCAGCACTCGGGGGCATTTTGCAAGGCAGACATTTTAATTTAAATCGATGAGTTATTGATTCATTTTTGGTGTGGGAAGGAGAGCTCAGTGTGTATTTCTGCCACTCGATCTGTGCTTCTGATGACCTCAGGCATACAGTATAAACCTGATGTAAAATATTTCCTTTCCTAATAGGGAAGCTTTTATGGCCTTGGACCTGAGCGAGCAGAAAGTCATCTGGGAAAGGATGCCTGACTAGGAAACCATGGCAAGGAAGGTAATTAATGTTTAGCACATACTCTCAAATTAGCCTATCCCTGAATAGGAAGGAAATGAATCACGAGCTGAACTTTTATATAGCCTCAGGGTCTTCTCAGACACTTACAAAATTTCCTGGTGTACAGGAGCTGATAAAGGGCTCAGATCCCCACGCCTACAGGCTTGGGAAGGAGCAGAATGAAGCCAGGAGGGAGAGGCCTGTCACCTTTCAGGGAGCCACCCTGTGCCCGGAGTTTGCTTTTGGAAATAGGGAAGCTGGGTGGGGATTTTTTGGGGGAGTATCTTCATTAGGAAGCTCAGCACAAGGAAAGCTGTCTTTTGAGCTGTGACTTGAGAGCACAATCCCTCTGCAACTAAAAAAAAAAATAAATAAATCACCAAGATGTTGTTGATCCTGGACAGCTCCTGATGGGAACCAACCCCACACCCACCCAGAGCTCCTCCTGTGTTTCAGGCAGGGTCCCCCACCACGTTCAGCAGCACAGGGCAGGATGGGGAGCTGGCACCTTTCCCTGGCAATGCAGAGAGGGAGAGAACTGTGGATACAACAGCATCTGCCTGCAGCAGGAACACTGCCCGGCTTCTGCAGGTAAAACCATCCCTTTTCCAGCCGTTTTACCCTTCCCTGAGATGATTCTCCAGTAATGGTTATTTTGTCTCCTGTAAGTTCATGCTCTCTAACCCTAAAGCCATCACCCAGCTGTAATGCCAAGGGGCATGAGGATGCCCAGCCAAGGAACAATTAACGACCAATTAGTCCCCAAAGAGCCTGTCTGACTGCCCTGTCTCTCAGAACTCTGCAAAGGCAATGAAAATACCAGCAGTGCTGTGGAAGGAGCTCTGAAGGGCAGGGGTTCTCCACAGATTTCCATGAGGTACCAGCAGCTCCTCACCCTGTCTGTGTAATTGCATTCTTTGAAGTCTGGCTCATAAACCAGCAACAACAAAAACCACTTTCATGTCTCTAATAAAGCAGAACTATAAAAACCATGAGCCAGCTCCCAAGGAAAGCTGACCTGTGTGAGTCAGGACAGCAGCTGGGGTTTGGAGTGGCTGCAGCCGAGGACAGCGGCAGGAGATGGGGAGAACAGCAGCCAAAACAAGCCTGGGCAGAGGGGCTGTGCTGGGGCAACACCAGCCCCTGCCCCAAGGGCTGTGGCACTGCACAGCTGCAGAGACACTTCTGCAATACCCCTTTTGAAAAATCCTGTGTTTCACCCCCAAAACAGCTCCCACATCCCGCCTTTGGCTGTGAACTGGGAAAAGCTGCATGCTCTGGGCTCACACGGTGCATCTGGGTGCTGGTGAGCACCAGCAGGAGCTGGGCACCGCCACGATCAGCCCTTTCTGCTGCACCAGAGGGCTCTGAACCAGGACAGCAGCCCAGGTGCCCTCTCTGTGCCAGCCTTTGGTGACAGACTGTGATGGGCAGCACAGGAGGGTCTCTGTTCCTGGGGGCACAGCACCTCAGAACCACCCAGGAGTGCCCAGGCACCACGGTGGCCTTTATTCAGCCCCAAAATCCTTCTCCATAGAGAGGAAGGAGGCCTTGGGAAACATTTCCCCCTGGCTGCCTGATGAGAGATGCCAGTGGTGCAGTCCTGAAAAAAAAAAAAGTCCCTAAGGAAAAATTTTCTGCAAGAGCACAGTCCCAGGGAGCTGCTGCGCTCAGGCAGCCTCAGCCAGGTGTTAATCAGGGCTTTTTGGTGAAGGAGAGATCTCATCAAGGGCAGTTTTTCTCCCCAGCACGACAGCAGAGCAGCAAAACAGACGCCAGGAGGTTTTTTGCAGGTGAAAGGAAGAGCTACCAGACATTATCTGGATAATCATTTCAGGGCTGTTTGCGGAAGAAACCCTTCTGGTAATATTAAATGATAAATTATACGCCAATAACTTCCTCGGCGCCGATCAGAAGGCATTTCAGAGACGAGCAGGAGATGGGGCCGGTCCTGACAGTGACAAATTGGAAGTGCCGGCAGACACAGCGCCCTTCCCAAGGAGCGGCTGAGGAAATGCCGTGTGTCAGCATTTACAGATTAAACCTGCGGGGCTGCGGCAGCCCCGCCAGACACCGCCGGGGCACGGAGCGGATTCCTCTGAGTCACTCGGGTTCAGAGGCGGCTCTCTCCGAAATTAGGCTGACTACGGGCTCGTTTGCGGAGGGAAATGCAAAAGCCACATTTGTCATGCACCAGCGTCCCTAGCTGGCAGCGGGGCTCCGCTTTTAACCCCCTGCTTTCCTCTCCAGAGCTTCCCAAGGGACCTGCTTCGGGAAATGCATTTTGACCGAGACCCTGACTTTGAGGATGTGATGCTAAAGGACTTAGAAGATTCAGTGCTAAAAAAAAGACATTTCAAGCCCGAAGCTCAGAACATTGTCCCCACTCAAAGACAGTCAGGGATCAGCCCCAGGTCCCATCCCTGACAAAGAACAGGGGCACTTCTCACTGCAGGCTCACTGTGGGAAACTCCAGGATTGCGATTAGACAAGGAAAGGCAAGAAAAGAAAACCCAAGCTGTGCTGCTGTCAGGGACAAAGGCTGCTCCAAAGGCACCTGCACTTGCCAGCAGAGCAGAAGGACCCTTGGCAAAGCCTGCAGAGTGCTCCAGAAGCAGAGCTACCTCGCCAGAACACGGATTCCGGAGCAAACAAAGGCTCTTTGTACGGCTAAACCACACCAGATGGCTGCTGGCGTGAGGGTCCGAGTTTAAGGATGCACTAAGGCACCACAGAGGAGGATCAGGGGTGAGGAACAGAGCAGAGCAAGGCCAGGCTCAGCCAGAGCTCCGGCTGTGGAGATAACGGGGTGCAACATCCCCACCTCGCCGGGAAGCTCCCACTCTGCCAAGACCTCCAAACGCATTCAGAACCCCAAAAATGGTCTCCAGAGAGACCCAGGGAAGAAGCAGAGCCTCGAGGAGAGGTGATTTACCACGCTGCACAGGGAAACACCTCTCACATCACAGAGAAGCGGGGTGTGGGTATAGGAGGAGTAATAAATAAATAAATAGGAGCAAAACCTGCAAGGGCTGATTCCCGGCGTGCTGCAAAGAAAACCCTCTCCCAGAGAAGTGCCCTGTGTGTGCTACCCCCTGCCACGTGCACAGCAAGAGGGAATTGTGCCAAAGTCAGCAGCCTGGAGGGAGGAAAGCACCAAGCAGTGAGTCAGAGGAGGAGATTTTGCCTATCGATGGTAGAAGCACAGCAAGAGAGACGTGAAGGGGGCAGATGGGGAGTGGAAAAGGCCACCAGCAGCAGCAGAGGAGGGGATGGAAGGAGCCACAAAACCTGAGCTGCAGTGCAGGGAGAGCCTGGGAGCTCGGCTGAGGATCTCTGCATTATGCAAGGCAGTAAAACCAGGAGAGCCCAGCCAGAGGCTGCATTCTGCAGCGCTGCTGTCACCGTCCCAGCGGGCTCTATAAACCACAGAACAGCACAGGAGGGTAATGCGAGCAGTGGAAAACCAACAATCAGTTATAACCAACTGAATTCGTGAATCAAATGAGCCCAAAGCTGAGGCCAGTGGTTCCTACAAGGGAAAAATGAGAATTTGTGCCCACAGCTGTTAAAACCCAGGGAGATCTGCCCTCAGGTTACCAGGGCAGTGCTGGAAGGGATGGAACATCTTCTGAGGACAAGTTTGTGCTGGAAAGTGTGAAACTGCTGCATCAGCTCTGAAGATGTAAGGGTTGAACCCTCCAGGGACACCTGGCACTGAAAGGGGTGGAAGATGCACAGAAGGAAAGAATCAGCCTCTCCAAACACAGCAAGAGAACAGAAACACGCTGTTTTCAACCTGCAAACACCAGCAGAGCTGCACACGGGCAGATGCCCAGGCCAGGGGATGTGCTGGTCAGGGTGCTGGGCACTGGAGCTGTGCACAGCCCAGGAGGGATCCCAGCAGTGGGGTCTGGAGCACGGCCAGCCTGAGGCTCTGTTCCCATTCCCTCTCACCTGGCACCCACCTGAGCTCACCCAAAGCAGCCTCCCAGGAGCTGAAGGCTTCCCTCAGCTGCCAACAACCACACAGAGCTTTGCACCCTCCCAGCCCCAGCTGCTCCAGGCCTCCAAGGGCAGTAGCACCCCTGCTCCTTATTAACAAACTCCAAAGCAGCACCACCTTGGCTTCCTGGGAATTTGTGCAATTTGTCCTGGCAGCCCATCCCTGCTCCCTGCCCACAACCTGGAGCAGGAGCACCAAGGGTCCCACCCTGCCAGATGCTGCTGGGATTGTCATGGGGCAACACAACAAATCTCCTGCAAACCCCTGATTTCCTCCTGTGCCTCACTTTCCACTCCCCCAAATTACACACGCTGTGGCTTTTGCCAAGCTGACCTCTTAGGACAGAGCAGAGGGGAAAAAAAGACTTCTGGTGATTTATTTCTCAACCCAAAGCTATTCCTTTTGGAGGAGGCCTTCCATGCCAAGTCCTAACTNGGCTGGATCTGTAATAAGAATGTAATAAACTTTCCATATGTCTCTGATAAACTAGACAGCTTAAGTTATGAGCAGAAAAAGGCATCAATTTTTAAAATGTCGAAATTTGCCACGAAACTCAGGCCAAGCACTTGTTCCTAACGAGATGGTGGAAAGAGTCAGATCCAAGTTCAGAGACAAAAGAGCTGGAGGAGGACATGGCTCCTTTTAAAGCCCTCATTTTCCCCAGCAACATCCACAGCGAGCTCGTTCCCCTGGTGCCCCAGCTGGCCCTCCCCTGCTGCCCATCCAGGCTGTGTCCCCACCTCAGCACAGATGGGAGGCACTGCTGACCCTGCCAGGACATCCATCCCTCAGCAGCTCTGGGGTGCAGGGTGCTCCAGGCACCCCTTTGCTGTGAGCAGGGGGGTTTGATAAAGAAACTTTTCCCTCCAGCCCCGGAGGTTTGAAGCATTTCCATTCACAGCAGCAGTGAGACAATGACCTTCCAGGCTGACACAGGTCCAGGGGCATTACCCTGAGCTCAGCTTTGATGAAACCAGCCATGCTTCCCTGGAAAAGGGCCTGGAGAAGTTGTTCTGACACTCTTGGGTCTGGCCCCAACCACCTCAGCTGGTCAGTCACACGCAGCCTGCAAGGTGGGAGGCTGTCCCCTGCCACATTCCCGAGGCTGAGCCCTGGGGATGAGCTCTTTGAGGGATGCTGACCCCTCAAACCCTCACTTTGTCCCCCAAGGGTCAAACCACAGCTGGTGCCCACGGGTGGCAGCCCAGGGGATGCAGATTCGGGCAGTGGGGTCCATCAGCCCAGGGCACAGAGGCTGCTCTCCAGCCCCATTCAAGCTCTGGGACAGCAGGAGCAGGGTGAGAGCAGGCTGGGGCTGACCTATAAATATCTTGCACCCTGTGCTCAGTGCAGGTAGGCACAGAGCTGGCCCCCACCCGGGGGTGAATCTGAGCACCCCCAGCCTCAGAGAGTGATGGTCTTTCAGCACTTTAATTACAAAGCAGTAGGCGAGAACAGCCCGCCTGATGTTCAGCAGGAAATTGAACTGCACCAGCACAGCAGACATATTCCTGCACAGCTCCCCTAGCAACTCTGGGAAACTTTCCAAATTCCTGCACCATTAACATTTAAGGAATCGTCTCTGAACTCTGGTAGTTAAACAGCGAGGAGAAACAAGACACTGTAAATGGATTTGTTCGGTGTAGGTCAGTTACTGAGGGGGCTGTTTAAATCAGGGCTTGCTGCTTCACACTGACAGCAAAGGTCTGCCTCAGAGCACTTCATCATTTCAAGTTTTCCACCCATTCTTTTCTCTTTGACCACTATCAGCCCATGGCAATACCTTAGGGTCGTGCCCTCTCCTTGCCCAGGGCGAAGGGGAGGGGACACAGAACCTCAGAGCTCCTGTCCACCCTGAGGCCACAGCAGTGGTGGTCACATCCCAAATTCCCGGGTGGATCAGGGAATGCACAGCCAGTGGGTGCTGGTGGGAAGGGGCTGCCAGCAGCAGCAGTGCCTGGCACGGGTGGCACAAGGAGCCCTCGCTGCCAGCACAGCACAGCCCTGAAATCCCCACCTGCCCTTCCCCTGGCTCCCCCCAGCACTGCACCAGGGGACACCTCGATGCTGTGGGCAGGAAAACAACGCTGTGATTTATTTCCCCCCGCACACAGCAGCCTGACATCTTTATTGGTGCTGTGCACACACAGGGACCCTGACTGCTCCTTGAACACCCAGCACAAGGTGCTCCGGGGTCTCAGGCTGCCCTGAGCATCCCTCACTTGGCACAAATCATTTCCTGGCTAAAGCACCCTCTGGCCGTGCTGCAGGAGCTCGTTATGCCCCAGGCTGGGCAGCTACAGGGCAAGGCTTGCCTCTGGTTTTGTTCTCCAGCACCCACCTCATGTCTGAGCTTGGCCTGAGTGCCCCCTCTGCGGGGTGAGTGGGTGGTGATGGAAATTGTTCCTTTTCAAACAAGCTGGAGCTCCCTGGCCTCAGAGTTTAACACCAGCCCAGAGGATGCAGAGTTTCTTCCCTCCCCTGTTTTAGTCAACCTGCCCACTTAGAAGTGTAATTATAGTTATAAGCTCCTGATTCAGTGTCCTCAGTCCCAGATGGAGAACCAGTTCTGCCTCCTCTACCCTCTTGAAAACCCATGGATTTGGGGTTCTCAATTGAATAATCTAATTTTAATTTTTTTTCCTAAGCCTGGGTCTGTCCTGGTGCAAGGTGCTGGGCAGCACAACCCAGCCACGCTCCAAACCATTCCACCCCTTAAAAGAGAATGTTTTCCATGGCCCCTGCCCCTTCCAGCAGGCAGCAAACAAGGGAAAACAGTAAAAAACTGCCCAAAACGTGCCCCTGTCCTGGCAGAGCTGCCCCCACCATCACCCAGCAGGATGCACTGGTGCTGCCCAGCTCAGCTGAGGTGGTCAGACACATCTGGGAGCCACTGAGAGGGAGCAGCTCCCCCAGTCCTGCAGGGAGACCAGGACCACCCAGAGCTTCAAAAGGCAGAGTCTGCACCCAAAATTCCACGTGTACCACAGTCCTTGTCCTGAGTCTGAGCTGCCCACGGCCTCTCAGTGCCAAATGCTGCCCTGGAGGATTCACAGCACCAATTAATGGAGCAAATTGCTCATCTGGACACTGCCTGCTGCCACGGGGCTTGGGTCCCTTCAGGCTCCTCAGAGTAGTGCAAGGAGCCCATGATTTAATAGCATATAATTTTTAAGTTTACAGTAAGTTTAAGAGTATACAACGAGTCAAAAATCACCTCCAATTATTTTTTCTGGGACCACCCTGTGCACAAAAGAGTTTTGCTCCAGTCAAACCACCCTGCCTCTCCTGCAGAAGGCACAGAATTGTGGGGAGAGCATTGGGAGAGGGGACTGTCCCCTCTCAGGTGTCACAGACCTGGCCATGCTCCTGCCAACAGGCAGCTTCTGTGCAGGAGGTACCAGCTCTGCCTCAGAAAAACAGATTTGGCATCTGGAGATGAACCAACAAAGCACTTGTGTTCCTCTGCAGCCCAAACGTTTGCTGGATGTGTAATTCTCTCCACTAACAAATCCAGGAGGAAAACAAAAATAAATTCTGAAGGAGTTTCTGTGCACCCTCCTGGGAGTTCATTTCAAGCCTAACTGCCACTTACACATATTCAATTTCAAATGTTGACCTCACAGCTTCTCCCAGTGCAAGCTGAGGATGGGAGGCAGAGGCTGCTCCTCTCCCCAGCCCAGAAGCAATTGCAGAGGGTGCTGTGTCAGACAGCAGAGGTTTTCCCAGCCCTTTGTGGGTGCCAGAGATGGGGATGAGGCTGCCCCAGCCTCTGCTGAAGGACCTGGATCCACTCCCCACATCTGTGAGGAGGTTGTGCCTATTTGTATTCAGCAGTATTTCAATAAATGCATAAAGCCAGCGAGCTGCCCAGCCCCACTGTTCAGAAGGGGACCCCAAAACCCTCTAAAGCAGTGTGAAATTGGGCTGGGAGCAGGCTCTCAGATTATCCTGGCACAGCAAATGAACCAGGAACCCTCCCACAGCTGCAGCAGCGAGGCAAGCACAGCCCCAAACCCAGGCAGAGCCAGCCCCCACACAGCACTGCTCACCTTTAGAAGGAGAAATCCCACTTTCTGATGCACACTCACACGATTCCAGCGCTCCTGGATTTACTGCTATCTATTTCAACAAGTCAAAAATCCCCCTGGTCAATAGGGCTGGAAGGAGAGCTCATTGCTCAGCCACCCTGGCTCTCAGGCACGATGATGCACTGGCATCAATCACCAGGCACAGGAGAAATAAAAGCACTGGAATATTGTTGTTCCAGGATTAATGCCTCTTGCTGTGAAAACAAACGTCCCAGACTCGCCTCAACATTCATTTCTGATAAATGATTTGACTTCACCTTGACACTCCTGTAGCAGCAGGAGACCATTACCCCGAGACAATGTTTTATTCTATTGACATTATCTCTTAATTATAATGTGAGGGATATCAAAGGGAGCAAGAGCCCGCCAACTCCTCAGGCAGAGTTTCTGTAGTTTCTCCTGTCAGGATATATGGGAGAGGTTTATTACAGCAGTTCAATGATCTGCTCCAGCCCAACCTGCAAAGGGGTCCCTGACCCACCTCTGTTGCAGCCAGGGAAGCTGTGCCCCTTCACACAACCTCAGGGCATACTGGATGTGGTTTTATCCAGTAGCAAGAGGCTTGCTTGTCTGGTTTCTTTTTTTTTTTTAATTTCCAGAAGCAGGGAGCTTTTCAGAAAGACAGAAAGGTCGCTTGCATATTTTAAACCGAGATTTTTAGCAAGATTCAAAAGGGATTTGGCATTTACCATACGTCAGTTAACATTCAGATGCAATTTTTGGAAGGGATCACAAACCTTATGCTTCAGGCATTTTGCCAGTTGCTAACTACTGGCAGGAGACTGGCGAGGTGAGTTATGTGCTCACCTGTGCTATTTTGGGGTTATTTCCCTCCTCCCAGAAACCCCCAAAAAAGCCCAGGCACCGCCGTGCAGAGCTCAGCCCATGCTCCGGGGGCTCGGCTGTCAGCAACTCTGATTGGCATCAATTGTCTGAAAGAATTTGTTTTGCAAAACCCTTTTGCGACGCACTGAATAAACAAGAAGACGGGGATCCAAAGCACTCCCTTGAATTCCTGAACCAGGGCGAGCATCCCCGCTCCTGTCCGGGAGCCCCGCGGAGCGCATTGCCGCCCTGCCAGGATAAAAAACAACAACCCAGCAAACGGCGCTTTTAATATTCAAACGGAGCCAAATTAATTAACTGGCGAGAGAGAACGGCACGGCTTTTTGTGGCGGGATGAGGCTTCTCTCCATCGGGAAGCCCCGGGGCGGGTCTGGGTGCCAGCAGCACCGCGCAGGGCGGAGGTGGCCGCGCAGCGTGCCAGGAGGGCTGGGCCGGCAAAAAATCAGCTGGGACACGTTCAGCCGAGCAGGATCACAGGGGGAGGACGGGACTCATCGTAACATCTTTATTGGTGCCCCGCAGCCGCAAGATGAGGCGGCTTTGCCGGTGACAGACAGCGCTGCGGGTCCCCGGTGCGCTCCGGGGCAGAGCAATTAGCGGCCCCCCCCCAGGACACAGCGGCGGGGAGGGGCTGCTGTGCCACAGCCACGCACCCCGGCAGGTAAAGGCATCCTCAAACAACCGGGAGCTCCAGCAGGGACAGAGGGATGGAGACAGAGCCCTGTCTCAGCCCCACAGCAGCTCTCGCAATCCGGTCATGCCCAGCTCTCCATCAGCAGTTTGAAACCGGAGCGCGGAGCTCTCCACAGGGAGCGTGTGTTGATTTGTTTCACGATTTCCATTAATTACCAGGTAAATGAGATCCCTGCACACTCCTTGGGCACCTCGCCTTATCTGTTTGGGCTCTGACAGCTGCTGGAGCAGTAAGTATGTTTTCATCACATGATGCCTGGCAGTGCATCCTCTCCTCGCTCTGACCTCCAGAATCATCCCATCTGCTTTACTTCAGCATCCTCCCCTGGAATTTGTTCTCAGCAGCTAAAAATCCATCCCAGTGCAGACAGAGGGCTCTGAGCCCCTGAGGCTTCAGTTAGCAGAGGAAAAGTACCTCGGAGCCTCGAGGCCGGCTGCAGTTCTTGGGCAAACGACACCCAGAGTGCTGAATTTGGGAGCTGGCACAGGGCTCACATCAGGCTGAGCTCCTGCACACGAGGAACCAAGCGGATCAATCGCTGGTGCCTTCAGCTTTCCCTGGGAAACCCTTCCTGAAAAGCCAATTAACGGCACCTAGTGCCCATTCAGCTGCTCTTAATTTGCGATTAAAGTCAGGCCACAGCTGAGCAATGCAACCTTCGAGGGGAGGCGATGGGGAAGAGGGGAATAACCTTTGATTTATTACAAGGGAGAGAGCCATAGCCTGGCTGCAAGAGGGACTTGTGGAATGACACAGGTGCTATGCCTTAAAACCCTATGGACCAGCAGGGACTGGGGGGGAAGGCAGAGCTCCTTCTCTGTCCCAGGAAATTCCAGGGATGAACTGAGCAGGGCAGGAGGTGCAGGAGATGCCACAGGGCAGCCCCAGTTAAAGGGTGGCTCAGGGAGGTTTTGGGGGACACAAGCAGGAGCGAGCAGGGAGCACCAAGGCGCACCCAGAGGACACCAGACCCATCCCCAAACTGCATCCCCAGGGAGATGCTCCTCGAGGTGAGCACCCTGCTCCAGTCCCACATGGAAACACACCCAGGGGGCCAGGCACACTCCCACCCTACTGCCCACGCTGATCCCAAGCCAGCAAGCTGCAGTCCTGATTTAACAAGGATGACTTTTCTGGGGCAGGGGGACATTTTGGGTCAGATGAAGGGGTGGGACACGCTCTCACCCCCCTCATTTACAACCTGTGACATGCCCCAGTGATTTACAGGCACGAAGAGGGCCTGCTGCTCACTGGGCTTTCAGGGATTACTTAACACAGGATGAAGTAGATCAAATGCAAATGGGTGGATGGTATGTGAACCACTCTAGCCAGCCAGGGCTGCTAAACCCTCTGGTTTCTTTCACAAGGCTTTGAAATGGGGAAATGTAGCTTCAGATAATTTATTTGCCAGGGGCACCGAGGAGGGCAGGGGAGTATTTATGAGCTGAAGAAAACCCACAAGGTACATCTCCAGGGCTGCACCCACCAGGACCCTGAGCCCTGTTCAGGTGGGGAGGGGGAATGTGATCCCTGCCTCCAGAGCCCCCAGACTACTCCTTGTTCCCATAAGGACATGAAAATTAACACTGTAAACAGAGCATCTTCTGGAGAAGGGGGAAGCACAGCCATGGGGTGTCTGGCAGCTCTCTGCAGGCAGGGACTGCCCCTTGGTCTCTGGGGTCAGACTAGATGTTTGCTGACCCACAGGGGATCTTCCCTGCACCCGTCCAGGATGCCCAGCACACCTGGACCTGGAGCAGCCCTGCCACGAGGGAGGGGACTGAGTTACCACCAGTTCCCGCTGCTGTTTGCTAAAGCATTGCTAAAAACCCCTAATCACCCTTTATTTCTGTTGCCACTGAAGGGGCTTTCACTGCTCCTCGTAGCACCCAGAGCTCTGCAAACACGGTGCTCACAAGGGAGATAGCTGAGAGAGGCTCAGTGTCAGGGCTGGGGACACTTAATGCAGATAAGAGCCACGGGCTGTGAACCTGGAAAACACCAACTCCCAGCCCCGGATGTTCCCATGGATCTGCTCTGCTCCAGTTACTATAAAAATGGCCCCAAGCCAGGGACTTACTTGGAAAAGCAGAGGAAGTCTGCAGCAAGGGGGAGAGGGTAATTCCTTGAAATGCTTTCTTTGGGGATGGATCTGCAGCTGCTGGAAATTCCTTCCCTGGAAGCTCAGCTCTCTCCCCCCACCCCGATGGCTCCAGGCCTGGGCAGTGCCCCATGCTCAGCACTGGGAGTGGTGGGACACTGTGACCCACGAGCCCCACTTTTTTGGGCACGGGGTGAAGCCTTCTGCCCATGGCACTGGTTGCTCAGGAGGCAATTCCCTACAGAAACCAGCCCAGATGGAAAGCACAGAAAGCAGCTGGGGCACCTAGGGAGGGAGGTGAGGTTTTCTAAAGAGCTACAAACCACGTTATTAAGGCCAGAAATGCAGCTGGATACCCCCAGGAACACTCAGCAGCAACATCCACAGTCACAGGGGCAGACAGTGAGGGTGGGAAAGGTCACCAGGCTGGGAACCAGGCAGGCAGCCCCTGGGGTGGTGCCTGGTGAGGATTGTCTCTACCTGAGGGCAGCAATGCTGTGGGGCTGGCAAAGCCCCTGACCCAGGATCAGCTGCTGGGGATGGTCCCTGGCCCTGCAGGATCCATGAAGCAGCTGGAGAAGGGCTGGGCACAGCCCCCAGACCCTCCTCATTCTGCAGACACCACACATACCCAAAGCAGCATTTATGCCATCAGCATCAAATCTGAAGCCAGTTTGTGTCTGGGAAAATTGTGAACTTAGCAAAAGGAGGAAAACAATAAACTTTTTAAAGAAGAAGCCCCTCTAAAATAGCATTGTGTGCCTTTGTCCAAACCCCCAGGAACCACGGGTTGAGGGATCAAACCTTGCTCCTCAGGGGACTGATAACACCATTTAGTATCAATTTTCCATCTGACTGCTCCTTTTTAGGAATTGTTTCTCTTGCTCCAGAAAAATTCGTGCTCCCAGGGAGCCACCAAGCCCAGGGAGAAGGGATCTGAGCTGGCTGCAGCAGGAGCTCCCTGCTGGGCATCACCCTGCACGGATGCACCCAGCACGGGGAAGGGAAACAGGGACTCCCTGCGGGGCTGGGGTCTGGTTTACCCCAACAGAGCTGAGGTTTGGGTGTGAACAGCCAGGAAAAGGTGGAAATAGGGAGACCTGGGAAGCCCTGGACCCACAGCAGAGAGAATGGAGCATCCCAACGAGATGCCCCAAGGCTGTGGCTCTCACTGCCCACACACAGGGACACCTCAGTAAAAGCACCAGCTCAAAGCAAGAAGTACAGAGGGGTTTGTTTCCCTTTTTGAAGGGCAGGATAATTTCTGGCAGCCCTCGCTGGAGGAGCTTGAGCACGGACAGGTTTATCCCCAGAAATGGTCCAGCCCTGATTCTGGTGACCAGCGAGACAATAAAATTAAGCTCCTGTACCCTCACAACCAGGAGGTGGAAGGACATTTGGCCACACTCTTTTAACGAGGCATTAAGCACCGCAAAGTTTAGCGCCGACACCCAACACACCCTGGAGCTCTGAGGCTGCCCAGCCAGAGCCCAGCAGCCCCCGTTTGCTCTCTGCCACCGTAACACCCCCGGGGAGGGGGTACCCAGGGCAGGGCTCACACCGGGGGCGATGCCAGGGTCACCCAGCACTGTCCCCGGGCCACGGGGCAGGACTGTCTGGGGCGCCGGGCACCTCCCGGGCGGGCTGGGGGCTGCGCTGAGCTGGCCGAGCACAGAGGGCAGCTCAGGGCCAGCAGTGCTGGGCACGGAGACATTTCCAGCTCTGTGGCACCCTGAGAAAGGGCTGGAACCAGGGCTGGAACCAGCACAGAGCCCCACACACAGCCCGGAGAGCAAGGCCCAGGCTGGACCCCCAGCTGCACACAGCAGGGTGTGGGTTTAAGGTACACGAACCCATCCAGAGCCTGAATCCTACAGCACAACACAACACAAGAGATGCTTAAACCCTGCCCAAGAGATGATTGCACCCAAGCAGCACAAGAAAACCCCACAGCACCCAGGCACAGTCCAGGCTCTCCTCCAAAACCACAGGAGCTGCTTACTCTCCCTCCAGCTATTTTCTACCAGACAGAGAGAGGTTCATTGTGGCCAAAGGCAAGAGAAAGCAGGTGCCACAAGTCACTTCATCTACTCCAGACACCTTTTGCCTGGATTTTGGGCGCTGCAGCCCCACACTGCAGGGACATAAAACTGGGTACAGTACAGCTTCCAGAGAGAAAAATACTTCCCCATCAAACATCATCAAACCACATCAACAACTGCAACAGATACACATTGCTCGGTTCGTTTGTTTCTTGTGGGCTTTTTCAAGCAAAAAGAGCCACAACTCTGCCCACAACCACCCCAGCACCGACCCCACTCACCGCCCTGCCTCGCTGGAGGATTCTTGCGTGCAGGAGATCGGAGCCACAACTCAGGAGCAGACCTGGATGCGATGAGGAAGAGCAGAGCAGCTCCACACCAGCCCAGAAACTCCCCGGAGCACAAATCGCAGCCCCCTCGGCCCCACAGGGTTTTAACCCAGCCCGTTAATGAGGAGCACCTGGGGGCAATGAGGCACAGGTGAAGGGGATAACACGGTGATTGCTCCTGGGGTAGGGGGTCTGAACCATCTCCTCAGCCCTGCACCTCCAGAGGATGCCCAGTCTGGTGGTGTTTCAGGAAAGGTGGAATAGAGATGGATACAGGGAATGGGAAAAGCCCCAGTGCTTTTATAAAAACACCCTACCCCCAGTGTGAATGGCCAGGGCTGGGTTATCTCTTTTCTCTCTTCCAGAGGAGACACTGGAGCCTCTGTCACACAGTGGGGGAAGCAGACACCAAGCCCTGACAGCTCCCCCTCGGTGATGAAGTGCCTCATGGATGGAGATGACCCCTTCATTTCCCATGGCTGTGCCAGGCCGGGTGAAAGGTGCCTTCCACGGCTCCGCGCAGTAAATCGAGATTGTTGTGATGATAAATAACCGAGCCTGTGGGGGCCAATTAAAATCCCCGGGAGAGGGTGAATGACTTCAACCTGGCCTGGCACAGGGGAGCGGAGGGTGTCGCACCAGGGGCGCGGGGGCTGTGACAGCCCTGAACGCCGTGTACAGAGGGAATTGGCAGGGGATAATGCGTCAGGGCCGGGGAAGGATTCGGGGCTGTGAGGAGCATTTTAAAACGAGTCGGAAAATCCACAAGCAGCCAACAAGGTGACTGAAGTACAAGAGGGAAACAACCGGAGCGCTGCGATGCTGATGGACAGACTGGGCAGGGGATCAGCACCGAGCATCTCTGACAGTGCCCCGGGACTCACTGCCCCCGGCATTCCCCTTGGCCGAACTCCCCGTGCCCCCCCAGGGATGGACNCATCCGCGGCCCCGCAGCGCCCTCGGGCGGCCGCAGGGCAGCGCTGCAGCCCCGCCGAGCTCCCCCCCGACCGCAGCGGCTGCAGCAGCGCTGGGGTGGAAGCAAAGAGCTCCTGCGACGTGCAAAGCCACCAAAAACCACCCGCCGGGGCCTGTGCTGAGAGCAGCGTTCCCGTGTTTTATTGGTGCTCACTCGCCCAGCTGCAATTAGCACCGGAATGTCATTAAAGGTGTCACGGGGAGCCCCCGGGTGGGCATTGCTGCTGCACCC
Source organism: Rhipidura dahli (assembly GCA_013399225.1). NCBI lineage: Eukaryota > Metazoa > Chordata > Aves > Passeriformes > Rhipiduridae > Rhipidura > Rhipidura dahli. The sequence goes on from VXAC01008531.1 coordinate 56,157, forward strand.
CCCCTGCTCTGCCCCACTCCCGGCTCCATCGCCGCTGGGCGAGGCTGGGGATGAGAGCTGCTGTTTGCCCGGGGATACATTCGGATTCAAGGCCAGAGGGGAGTTTACAGCTGCAGTTTAAGAATTGCTCTCGGTGGGGATTTGTGCCACAGAGATAACCCAGCAAGGTGGGCACAAGAAGGGATTTGGCTGTCGTACCTGCAGGACACACTTGAGGCGTGCAGGGGAGTTCAGCCCATGGACCCAAGTGCCACCTTTCCCCATTGTGAACCAGGCTGCAGCACGGCTGTTTCCATGCTGAGGCAGCCTGGGCCCACTGCAGGACTGGACCTGGGCAGTAAGGAGTGCACTGGCCCAGGAAGAGTCTGGTTTAGGTCCTGTGCTAAGAGGACCAGTAAGAGGAATGGAGGTGTAAGAGAAAAGTGTTGCTTAGCCCACCAAGAAGTCACAGGGCTGCCCTGGACAAAGATTTCCAGACCTCAAGAGTATCCATGTCACACAGTGCAACAAGTCCTCTGCTCCAAGACAGAGCAGATTCCCCCCCACCTCTCTCATCCTTGCCAGATGCTCCAGCACTGGGCCCTTTGCTTTTCCCAAGCTCCAGGCTGGAAGTGGGCAAGGCAGGTGTGGTAGACAACTACTGATTAGTAATTTTCCAAAAAGATTCCTGGTCTTTGGGCTTCCTTCCCACTCAAGTGTGACCCAAGACCACCCACCCCCAGGAACCATCCAGCCACAGGTCACCCAGCACACCATTTCAGAAATCTGCCAAACTTTAATCAAACCCTACTTAAGGCCATTGTTACTTTCACGATTGCACATATTCCTCCCTCTGAAAAGCAAAAAAATCTTCATTAACACTCAAGGACAGGGTCAAGCTTCCCCCTTCCCGTGGTCAGGCAGTGTGACCAGAGCCACTGATGGCCTCCCAGTGCCAATGGCCACGGCCAGAAGAGCTGATCCTGGATGGCTGAGCAGGCAGCAGGGACAACTGCCAGGAGCTGAGTGACAGCTCAGATGCACCACCAGGGGTTTGCCAAGGCTCATCTCACCTGGCATTCACCTACAGCCAGGAGGGATTAAGTAACAGGGCTGTGAGCTGGAATGGCTGTGGAGCACAAGGTCATGGCACAGAACGGGGGCTTTTAAAGTCACCACTACTCTCCAACACATGCAAAGGCTGGAGCAACCCCAGGCAGGCTCCAGGCGCTGTGGGAAGAGGAGTCACTGAAGTGACAGCACCCAGAAGTGATTTGCAGTGTAGTCCAGTTACATCAAGTGGCAATAAAACTGTAAGTGGCTCCAGGACAGCGTGCCCCATTTGGTGAGATGAACAGTGGCTTTTTAAAAAGATCACTAAATCCCATCAGTGCTACCTATACAAACCTCATTTATTTTAAAGGCTCCCATTAAAGTGCCTTTTATCCCTAGCAATAGGCAGTTTTAAATTGCAAATAACTTCTCAGATCAGTCAGCAACCATCTTCATTCCACCGGAGAGAGGGGGGCTGTGGCTGGCCCTTGGGGACAAGGGTTCTTGAGCACTGCACTGAGTGTCTGGACGGGGTCTCTGGATGAGCAGGAATGCTGAGCAGCAGGACAATCCCGTGGCTGTGCAAAGGCTCCGCTGAGCTGTCCAGGACTTCACCTTGCAGAGAGCTCTGGGGGTCTGAAGCAGGTGTCCTGTGCAGCGTGGCCGTGTCCCTGTGGGCAGCGTGTCCCTGTGGGCAGCGTGGGTGGCTCAGGCCTCGGCATCGTCCTGGTTTGGGGCGCTGGCATCGTGCAGGAGCGGCGTGGTCTCAGAGGAGGGGGGACAGGGGCTCTTCTCAGCAGTGCCTCTCTGCAGGGGAGGGACAGAGGTCACAGCATGCTCACACCCAGAGTCCCCATCCCCCAAGCCTCTTGGACTTTCAGTGGTCAAGGACCCTTTTCTTAAAAGTGGAGATTTTTGTACCTCTTTGTACCTCCTGCCCGACCAAAATGAGGTTATTTCCATCCCTGCCCACCAGCACCTGTGATGCTGCCCAAACACCCAGCCTGAGGAGCTGTGGGGTGAAGTCAGTGTGCTGCACAGCACCCGAGATGGAGGGGAGATGGACAGTCTGCTGAGGGACAGAAGAGCTCGGGGGCCCCCAGGCTCCAGCTGCAGCAGGCACAGGCAGCACTCATTCCTAGGATCATGGTAGGTGCAGCCTCTGCAGAAGGGGAAGGGAGAAGCTGGTGCCTTCTGGCTCCTCCTCACCTAAACCCTCAACACTCACACCTACAGAACAGGTTCACCACCCTCAGAGTTGAGCAGGAGCCAGATACACCTTCAGACAGACCACGTGGGCTCTGACCCTGAATCGTGGCAGAAGCCCAGGAGGAAGCAGCAGGTGACCCGAGTGGGGACAGAGACACCAGCCTGCCCCTCACCCAGAGACTTGTGCTTGCTGGGGACGTGGATTGGGGTGCTGTGAGGCTTGTCTAACCCTGTGACCACTGCCCACTGCTGCTCCAGTGTGGGCACCAGTGATGCCACCAGGAACACATGGAGACTCTCTGGGCATGGTGGTATTTGGCTGAAGTTTGGACTGGAGGAATTTTCAACCTTAATGAGTCTATGATTCTGAAAGTGCCTACAGACCTCAGGTGAGGGGATACAGTCAGAGCAAAAAAGATGGTTAATATTCAAGGAGCACCTCCTCCAAATTCAAGAGCAGTACACCCTAACAAGCATCCCAAGCCAGGAAAAAATGCCAGCAGGGCAACGTGGATGAACCAGGAGCTCCTGACCAAATACAAATGCAGAAAGGAAACGCCTGGAAGGGGGGAGCAGGGAAAGGTAACCTGGCAGGAATACAGGGACACTCTCCCAGCATGCAGGGATGAAGACAGGAAAGCCAAAACCCAACTGGAACTGAATCTAGCCAAGGATGTCAGAGACAAGAAAGGCTTCTCCAAGTACCCAAAAGAAAGAGGAGGGAACTATGAAGACCTGGGGACCCCAGAACCTGAGGAAAGTCCAGAGCAAGGAAGATGCACCCTTGGTGGAAGAGGATGAGGTCAGAGAACACTTGAGGAACCCAGACACACACAAATCCATGAACCCTGATGGGATGAGTGGGCTCATGGCACAGCAAGGCCATTCCCTGTTGTCCTTGAGCAGGCCTGGCAGTAGGGAGAGGGGCCCAAAGACTGAAGGAAAGCAAAAATCACTTCTATCCTGAGAAAGATCAAGAAGGAAGCCCTCAGGAGCTACAGGCCAGTCAGCCTCCCTTCATCTTGGAGAAAGTGATGGAGCAATTAATTCTAGGAACCATTTCCAGGCACGTGAAGGACAATTAAATCATCAAGTGTAGTCACTGGGCTTCACCAAGGGGAAATTGTGCTTTACCATCTATGATGGAAGGGCTGGCGTGGTAGATGAGGGGAGAACTGTGGATATTGGCTACCTGGACTCCAGGCTTTTGACACCATGTCCCATGAAAACCTTACAGGGACACTGATGGATGAGCAGGCAGTGAGGTGGACTGAAAACTGGCTGAAGAGCAGTCCCAGAGCTGAGTTGGAGGCCAGTAACCATCAGTGTACACCAGGGGTCAAAACTGGGTCCAGTCCTGTGTAACATCTTTATTATTGATCTGCACAACCTGAGGAGTGGCTGGTACACCAGAGTCAGAAACGGACTGGAAGGAGCCTCACGAGGTTCAGCAAGAGGATGTACAAGGTCTTTCACTTGGGATGAACAACCCCACACACCAGGACACCCTGAAGGTCACCCAGCTCTGCAGCAGTTTGGCAGAAAAGGACCTGGGGATCTCGGGGACACTGAGGTGAAGGTGAGCCAGCAGCGTGGCTGGGCAGCAGAGGCAGCCAGTGGGATCCTGGGCTGCACTGGGAGTGCTGGCAGCAGGTCCTGGAGTGATCCTTCCCCTCTGCTCATCACTGGTGAGGCCACACAGGGAGCACTGTGCTCAGTTCTGGGGTTCCCAGCACAAGAGAGACTGAACTACTGGGAAGAGTCCAGCAAAGGACCAACCACTAAAGTGATTTTGGGACTGGACTGTCTCTTATGTGAGCAAAGGCTGAGAGAGCTGGGACTGCTGAGCCTCGAGAAGAGAAGGCTCAGGGGGATCTTACCACTGTAAACAAGTTTCTGAAGGTGTAAGTGCAGAGCCAGGCTCTTCTTGGTGGTGTCCAGGCACAGGACAAGAGCCAAGGGGCACTTAAACACAGGGGATTCCATCTGGACATTAAGAAATAGGGGTTTTTTTTCTTTTCTTTTTTTTTTTCTGTGAAAACTGTAAAAACGGGAACAGGTTGCCCTGAGGAAATCTCCATCCCTGAAGATATTAAGAGACATCTGGACATGGTGCTGAGCTAGGTGACTCTGCTTGAGCAGAGGGATTGGAAAAGATGAGCTCCAGAGGTCCCCTCAACCTCAACGATTCAGTGATTTTGTGTTCCTGTAATACAAACCCAGATATTTTATACATCAGAAACTCCCTCTTGAAAGCCTCTCAGCTGAGGCTCCCTGCATGCAGGGGAGGGGTGACACCCACCAGGGGACTGCCTCTGTTACCCCACAAGTTTTTCACCCATTCCAAGAACTTACCTCTGGATCTCAAACACTCAGAGACGGGGGGGAAAAACAGGTAAAAGAAGCATTTCCTCACACCAACCCTACTTTTCCCCCTGATCCCTGCTGACATTATTAGGGCTGCAGATCAGGTACACCAGAGAAACAAGAACTGGTTAAGTGCCCAGCACTGAGACACCTGAATTGCCCCAAATGAAGGCAGGAGACAACACTGTTCTATCAAAGCTTGCCAGGAGGGCACCTCTGGGAGATGGGCACAGCAAACGTTTCATCTGATTGGTTTTAAGTGAAGATGGATCAAATCAGGAGGAGAGAAAAGCACAGTTACCTTGGCTGGGTACCCACCTACAGTCTGGCTTCCCGCAACACCGTCCCCTTAACCGGAGGCAGCTTTGTGGCAGAGGTGGCCTGGTTTGCTTTATTACTGTCTGAGCTCTTTTTATTGCTACTCCAAAATAAAGAGCATTTTTCCTAGAAGACAATCAGTCTGGTTTATGGTGCACTTGGACACGGATTTCACGAGGGTTCCAATTTTCGGAGGAGATTTGGGAAAAAAAATCACCGTTTGACTAGAATCTAGTTATTAATGAAGATTTCGAAATTTAGGTTAAACTAAGTCCTATTTAAGATTTTGTTCAGTGTCGAGTCAGTTTTAAAATGGTCTGTTTGCCTTTTAAAAGTGTCACCACACAGGCTTTAGGCCACAATGGCAGAGAGCTACAATGTCTGGGGGTGTTTCACCCCTGTACAGATCATGCATTTTTTAGGGTTTCAAGTCCAACAGATGCATTTCAAACTGGCTCCACTAGAAACTCGACTAAGATTTAAAGTGTTTCACAGCACCTCATCTGCACTGGCTTCAGAGCACACTGCTCCCTCCAGAAGCCAGAGGCACACACAGGGGAGGAGCTGGGCTCAGGGAGACCTTCATGCTGGCAGACACGTGAAGGTGGGGACAATGTCCCCGCTCAGTGTCCCCTCTGTCATCGCCTGTGACTTCGGGAGGCAGAACTGTGCACGATTAAGCAATCAGAGCTGGATCAGCAACGCTTCAATCGAATGAGGAACACACCTTGGCTGCAAATCGCTGTCATCCAGTTTACAAGCTCTTATCTACTCATTAGGAGGAGACGTTCTTGTGTCGTTGTACAGCTTTCTCGGAGATTGGTAAGGTCGTTGAAGCTTTTTAATCACTTTCCAGATAGTCAGGCACTTCCTGACGTTGAGTTTTAGTTCTAACACTTCATGACTCTTTTGGCTGAGCACAGAAATACAGCTGGCTTATGCCTGGGTTTGGGATATTTCACAAGCAGATAACCCAGTTGGCTTGACTGAGTTTAAAACCCAGCTTTTCTTCCTGGCCCTTTCTAGCATGGCTAAATCTCTTTGATACCAGGAATTAAGACTTGCACAAAGCAGGGTGAGGAAATGCCAGCTCAGGGCTGCAGGAGGTGTTAGAAATGGCTGCCCAGCCCTTTTTTTCCAGAGCTCCTGGGGTCATGCAGCAGACTGCAGCCAGTCTGCCAGCAACCACTCTCACCTGCTCAAGTGGGGCAGCTCATCCCAGGACCATCCTGGGAGCACAGCAAGGGTTTGGTGGTGAGCTCTGGGCTCCATGCTGGGCCCTAGCATCACTCCCACTCTGCAGGGAAGTGTGTGGAAGAACAAGGGGATTTGGGATCATATGTTTAAGTCACTTAAGTAATTGTAGACTTTCTTAAAATCCAATTACGTGATACTCTGAGAGCCCTGGCCTTATTTAAGGTGGGTTTGCACCAGTGCTTGAGGAAGGGCAGTAACCAGCTGAGCAAAGGCAGCCCCACACTGCCTTAAATCCCACAAGTAGCCTCTTCACCTCTGCAGCCCTAGAGCCAGCCTAAGCCACCTGCCTGCAGTGCAAAGCTAAATCAGCTTCCTTTGATACAGGGTTAGGCTAGGGAGTCAGATCTCTGCTTGGAGAACTAAAGCTTGTAGAGGGCTTAGTGTTACCAGATCGTTGTGGAGCCAGAGCCACAGAGCTCCACTGAGTGTTTTGGCTGGTTTATATTCAGTCCTGACAGTTCAGCTCAGCCTCACCCCACTGGCTGCCCCACGGCCCCAGTGCCAGCTCCCAGCAGGCTTCGAAGGTCTGCACTTCTCAGTAAGCCCAGATCCACAAAGGCTCTGAGGGCTTCACTTCCAGAGCTCCTTGGAGCAGTTTGCACAAAAACCAAGTGGGTTTCAAGGAAATGCAGAATCTGTGCTGGGCTGAGAAGCAGCCACAGTGGCTGTGTCCCCTCTGCAAGAACACAGCAGCTGCATTTCACTGAACATGCTGTGTTCAGACAGCTCCATCCTCTGGAGAAGGCTCTGCTCTGACTGGGAAACTGCTGGGACCCTACAGAGAGGCAGATCTGTGCAATGGCACAGACCTTCTGCTGCCTTCTGTAGAGGCTGGGCTGATAAACTAGGCTTGTTTCTTTGTTAGCTGAGTGAGCTGAGAAATACCTCCTCCTCCTCCAGGAAGCCACTTCCATCTTGTGCACCAAGAAAGCCAGAAATGCTTCATGGTATCTACCTGCAGCCCAATTTCTAGATGGCTAAGGAAGTCCTGCTGCTCTCTGCTGGCACCTGGCACCATTAGGAGGTTGTTGGTGGCATCAGCCAGTGTTTCCTCAGACATGTTAGATTGTCAGCCCAAACTACAGCCTCTGATTGAGTCTGATTTGACTGGCAGCACTTCCCAGTGGGCAGCTGCAGGTTCTTACCTTACTCATGGCCATGAGCACAGCTGCTGAGATAATGAGGGGGACACTGAGCCCAAGGAAGATGTACTGCACGTAGTCCAGCACCGAGGGCAGCAGCACCAGGTTGTTGTAAAACTGCCTTAGGACTGAGCCTTCGATGGATCCACTCTGCTCAAAAAAGCAGAGCTGTCAGTGGCATTTCCCTCTCACCCAGGGCTGAGACAGACCAGCTGAACGATTCCTCTCCCACCACCACCTCCCAGCATAAATTAGGGAATTTATGCAAAGTTCAGTCAGGCTAGAAGCTTTTAGTAAATAGCTGGAGTCAGCTGGATATGCACCCACAGCTGGAGGCTGCAGTCCCTGGCCCACATGAGGACAGGGGTGCTGGCAGCTCTGTCCAGGGCCCTATTTAACCCCACATCTAGGGCAGAGCCAGAGATTTACCAAGTATAGTGCAGCGTTTGTTCAGCTCAGGGGGATTAATGGCATAGCCGTTATTCAAGTATTGAAAAGCCTTCTGTTGGTGCTTAATTAGTCTGTCTGGCTTAAAGCTTTATCCAAAGTGGAGTTTCCCCAGCACTGGGTGATGGGGAAGCAGGAGAGGCTCTGCAGAATCAGGCTGAGGGAGGCAGCTCACCTCTGCGAACCACAGCAGCGGCAGCACCACCGGCTTAATCTTCCCTGTTTGGCTGTGGGGAAGAAAATCAAAAAAAAAAGAAACACAAAATTAGGTTTATGGTTGATCAGGTCACAATTAGGACCACAGTTCTTCCTAAGGGGACATGTCTGACAGACTGATAGTGGCCAGGAAACCAGCATGAGGAGGTGGCAATCCCCGCTGCTCCAGTGAGCTGCTCCCACCTGGGGGGACAAAGTCCAACCTGTGCTTTTCATGCAAGAGCAGAGCTTATGCTTCCATGGGGGCTTAACTGCCCCAGGACAGCAGTAAGTGCCATCCCAAACCTGGGCTCCAGGGAGATGAAACTCAGTGAACCAGAATGCTGGAGTTCATGTCTCAGTCACCTGCATGGCACCACAGGGGCAGCCTGCAGGTGTTTGCTCCTCAGCCAAAGCAGAGAGAGCACACTCCCACCCTCGCTGGTATTTAACACCTGGCACCAGGCAGTTTGGTTACAGAGACCTCCTGTTTGCTTTCACAGAACTGGAAGTGTCTTTTTGGACATAGGCTTCACTCTCCACACTGCAGGCAGAGTGTGTTTTGCCTCTCCATGCTGCAGGTAACCCCTGAGAGGCAGCGAAGTGGAGGTGAGCAGCTCCTGCCTCACTAGGGGAAGCCAGTCCCAGTCAGGGACAGGGACACTGCCCGAGCTGAGCCAACAGGCAGCCACTCTCTGCACTGCTAGAAGGTGTAACCTGTGTCCACTGGAATGGCTGGTGTTTCAGCAGGAGCCAGCTGGCTCCAGCAAGAGGACAACTGGTCATGGTAAAGCTGCTTCATCTCTGGGGAGAGTAAACCCTGCAGCAACCTCAGCAGCAGCAGAACTCCCTGGCCAGGGGGAAGGCAGATGGACATTTCCAGAAGGTGACCACTTACATTATACCAGACACCTGCTTTATGTACAGGTTCAGCTGGAGCTTGATGGAGCAATTCATGGGGATGCCCGTCATCTGCACAGGGAGACACCAATTCAGCAGTAAGCTCCAAGTGACTTTGTAGGGACCAACAGACTCTGTCCAGCAACCCCCAAAGACCATGAAAAGATCACACTTCAAAGCTGATCTGGTTGACACCCATTAGGGCATTGGTTTCTCATGACTCTGCAGTTTTGCAACACATTTTTACAAGCAGAGAATTTTTGTTGGACTGTCACTGTTTGTAGTCAGCAGACTGCAGCTAGATAAAAATATAGTTAACTGTACTGCTATCAGTAGATGTTTAATACTGTAATAAACTTAATTAGATTTTCATAACTGCGATAAGAAAAGCAGTCAGAACCCAGTTCTAGATAAGATATACAGTTTACCTTACCTCAAGAGGGAAACAGGTTTTTTGCTGGAGCAAACATCACTGAATATTTGGAAAAACTGACCATGCACAACACAGGCTGTGAGTGGAAAATCCCCAAGTCCCTTTCCCATTAGCAGCTGGGACAATGATGCCTCAGGACAGCCCAGATAATCCCCTCTGGAGTGGTGACTTCACCCTCCTGCTGCAGGTACGTGAGGGATGTGGCACAGCAGCAGCCCAGTGCAAAAGCAGGCAGCTCCAGATGGGCAGCTTGAGAGAGTGGAAGAAGCCAGCCCAAAACTGGAGGTGCCAGCTTGAGCCACAGCGTGGTGTTCAGACTTTGCCAGCCAGTTCTCATGGCAATGTGCATTTGCAGATTTGGGGCATAGCTGGGCTGCTGCCAGATACACCTCCTGGTGTTATAGGCCTGAGTCAGTGGAAAGAACTTCACTGTGCTTATCGAAACAATTATGCTTATAATTAGTTCTGCAATTCTCTAGAAGCCAGGCTAATTATTCAATTAGTTTATGGCTTTAATATTTTTATCTGCACGTGTCCTCGCCAGTCTTTGCACTATGGAATCTGCTCAAATCAGTGCCACGGGAGCAGAGTGGTGCCACCACTCAGCTGATGGCAGGGTCCTCCCCCCATCCTGGGCTGGTCCCTGGGGTGAGGAGAGGTCCCTGGTGGGCTCACTCACGGGGTGCACATCGAGGAAAAGCCCGTGCTGGTCCTTGCTGGGGTGCAGGCCTTCGACTGCGTCCACCAGGGATGGGTCAGCATTGTAGAAGTGAGGGTGGGAGATGAACATCGGTGCATCTGCATGAGATTAAAGACATCTTAAACTCCTCCACACTTACCTAAGAACGTTTCTTGACATTTTTATGGGCTTGCAGTACTTGTTCTGAACAGGCCTTTATATTTTCTCCTCCCAAGCCACAAGTTCCTTCCCATCCCTTCCCTCCCTGCAGGTCATTCTGTCACTCTGGGAGGGTTAAGGGCCAACCACCACCACACAATGTTGTGGTAACTCACTGCTCCCAGACCCAAATCAGGACACCCAGTCTGGACTGGGACACCCACTCAGTGTCCAAAGTGAACATTTAATTTGGCAGCTGCAGGGGCTGCCTCTCCCTTGCTCCCCTGCCTGCTCCCACCGCCAGCCCAGGGGATGCAACGCTCCCCTTGGGCATTCCCACAAAGCCAGGCTGGCATAGGGCTGGGGGCTGAAGGGACTTTGGGCACAAGGGTTTTCCCCTCTTCCCCTCGTTGCTGAGAGGCCCGAGGGAGTGCACACAGAGCCCCAGCAGTACTTTTCAGCATCCCAGCAGATACCAGAGCCGATTTTCCAGACAGCCACACCTGTATCGCATCTCAAATTTAACATTTGTCCATTAAAGGAGAGCCCAGGAGTGAGAGGACTTACTGAGTCTACAGGTGCTGACGTTCTGGATGCCAGACTGCATGCAGGGGCAGAAGCCCTCGTTGGGTGGATAATCTGTGCCATTGGCAAAGAGGGTTTTTGGTGCCACGAACCGATAGGTGGGCACACCCTCGAACGTCCCAGACTGCTCGTACACCAGTGTCATGGATCTGGAAGGGTTTCAGTGGAGAAGGAACAGGATTAGCCAACAGGTCCCCAGCTCAGGACTGGGTTCTTATCTTGCCTGGATAAGATGCAGTTGCAATGTAACTTAGACTTTGAGATCAAGATAAACCCTCAGAGCAGTGCTTTGGATGGGGAATGAATACTTACGCCTTTTGCTTTCCATATTTTAAGCACATCTAAAGGGTTGGTCAGGACTAGTCATGGAGAGAAACCACAGGCTTATGTCTGTTTGCCATATCCAGGTGAGATTTGTTTAAAGGCATGTAGTAATCCCCAGGGCTGCTCTCCAAGAGATAATACCCACTTTATGCAAGCCTTGGCTCCGAGGTGCTCCGTTACAGGGCACAGACACTGGATAAATCTCTTTCACAGGCCCACTCCAGCAACAGGCTGCCAGGGGAGTGGAAAATTTCTCTGCATGACACAGCAAGATTTTTTTCCTGCTACAAGAGACTATTGATGTTGTGCTGCAATATTGCTACCAGCTGGCCAGGATCGATGCAAGCTTCCAGGACAAAAGTTTGCTCCCTTCACACTGGAGTGAGGCTTGAAGGGATCAGGGAATCAAAGAATGGGTGAATGGGTCACAGAGGGCACCCAGGACAGCCTGGGCAGGCCAAGGGGATGCTCATTCCTACAGAGGCCTTCTGATGCTCAGGGATGGGGGGTTCAGGGCATGTTCAGCAGTTCCATATGTGCCTCTTGGCTCTGCTCACCTTCCAGCAAGGAGGCAGAGGTGGCTGTGGCACATCAGCAGCATAAAACCTTGGTAGCCACATCCCAGCATCAGCTGCACTTCATGTGCACAGAGCACAGGAGATGGGCCCTGCCTGTCCTGCAGCAAGGCAGGAATGCCCTTAGCCTGCCAGCTGATGTTTGTGACTCTGGGTGAACAGAGGCTGAGGCAGAGGTCTGGGGAGAAGACACAGCACTGTCTGAGAAGCTGAGACATTTCCTCACAGCTCTGTGTGGCAGGAACCTCCTGTGCCAACAAGAAACCAAGCCTGGTTTCCTTCACTTCACAGCATGCTCCGTTCCAGAGACTTCTGCAGTTTTACAGGAACAGGGATGTGTGTTTTAGACTTCAGTTACAGGTACACTTCCCTGTAAATTCCTGGCTCCGGGTCATTCTGGTGCTTGCTGATGCCTCTTGTGCAGAGGAATCCCTGTGGCTCAGCTGTCTGTTCACTGAAGAGGTCATTGTTCTCTAATCAGCATGAGCACTTGCTTGTTTGCTTGTTTTGCAGCACTATCTACAGAGCCCGAATTGTCATTATCTTCCCCAAGCTAGGGACAGGGGTTTTGTGCCTGCTTCCCCTCCTTCCAGCCTCAGGCACTTTAACCCCTGTGTGATCAGCTAAGGTCAGGGTTTCTTATACAAGCAGGAGAAAAAAAAAAAAAAAAAAAAAAGAAAAAAGAGCCTGGAAATGGTTACAAGAGTTTCCCCCCTAACATAATTTCTCCAAGACTTTAGTCAGCTGAAAGAGTTCTGCAAACAGTTACAGTTGCATTTCCCTCTGACAACCCTTACTTCTCCTTCTCACTACCCACATCTTATCAACATAAGATAACCACATCTGGTTATCTTGTACTGATTCACCTCGAGCAAGTTGGACTTCTCCAGTGATGTGGAAGGTATTTATGGACACCACAAGGTGCTGACAATCAGACAACTACGCTGTTTGCAAAGCTCAGATGCCACAACCCCAAACTGCTGCTGAACTTTTAACTACAGAAACAAATCCTGAGCCCTCTGCAGGGGGGTTCAGTGTGTGCAGCATGTCCTGCCACCTGCATGGGGACAGGCTGGTGGCCTCACCTGCAGGCATCAGGGCTGTAGAACTCCAGGGAGGTTGGGGACATGAAGGGTGGCCACATCTCCCCTGCTGTCCCATTGATCATGTTGCATTGGCTGCTGCGCCAGTAGTTCACCTGTGGGACAAGGGTAGAGAGAAGAACGAGCTTGCTGCAGTCAGCTTGCACCCCTGCATGGAATATCTGCCACCCCACACTGCTTCCACAGCAGCATCAAAGATCCTTCCCATCTTAAGAGCATTTTCCAGCCTCCATGATTCTGAGAGTCAAACATCCACCCAGTTAATGGACAAGATCCACCCGTCCCTAGTGACTGGCTCTCTAGATTCAGCTGATTTTAGTCAGATGCAGAATTCCACAAGGGAAAAGTAAAGCATCCTTTAACAAGAGCATTTAACACCTTCAACACACGCAGCAGGAGCCTGAGACTTTGGCCATTAGAGACAACCAGCTCCATCAGCACTGCAAGGAAGTCCAAGTGAAACCCATGAGGAGATGAATTTAATGCTTCCTGACAAGCTCCTTGCCACATGGCTGCCTCCTGGCAACTTGCTAGAACAGAAGTTGCAGCACTTGAAGTCCTGTAGAAACTTGTTTTCAAACCCGACCCATACACATCAGCACCCAGGGCTTTCAGCTCGCCCTGCTTTAAGGCAGGCATTGCTAAAGGTTTGCCAGACACTCACCTTCTTTAGCCCATTCCAGGAATCAACCATGTGAACTTCACTGATGTTCTTCATGCCCGTGTTCACTGTGAACAGCCCTGAATTGGAGTTGTTAAACTGCAGAGAGAAGGAGCAACTTTTTAATGTACCACACACAGCAACACGTCCCTGGCTCTGGGTGCTCCAGCAGCTCCAGGGGTGCCTCACACACTGTCAGCTACTCAACTTCTACTTAGCTGGGTGTCTGAGCTATCCCCAAGATCAATGGTGCTGTGATTTCAGCATTCCCAACTTTACTTACATCTGCAAATAATCCAAACTTCCCCTTGAAAGGGATCAGGCCAGGAACGAGCATATTTATCGTGTCTATAAGGGGGTCTTCGTAGCCCCACATGATCTCCCCCACCGTCCGGTTCATGAACGCCTCCTGCTTCAGGCCAGCCAGGGCTCCACTCAGGAGAATCTTCAAAACATTTGGCAGCTTTTCCATCATCACAGCTGCTCCCTGGGAAAGAAAACAAACCTCTGGGATGAGAGCCCCATCTTTACCGAAGAGGAAGCTTTTTTTGGTGCTAGAGCAAAATCATTCTGCTGCTCCCATCTATAGCCTCAGAGGAATCCTCTGGACAAGCTGAGGCTCTTCATTTATTCCCAGTTTGGGAAGAAAGCAGTTGAGGGCTCACAGGCTTGATTTCCCCACAGGATGCTCAGGTGAGGTTGCAGACTCGAGCCCAGCTGCTTTGCCAGCCCCTGTGCACACTCTGGTTTTGGAACAGTAGCAGCCCAACACAACAACTAACACCCAGAACGCAGATAATTGCATTTTATGAGCTTAACCACCTCATTGCTTGATCAGCCTTGAGACCCACAAGAAAGTGATTCAGTAATCCAGTGATTCAGTGCCAGGCTTCACCACCCTCCCTCCCCACAAGCTCAGAAGGTGGAACCCATCCAGGCAAACGAGCACTTACCAACATCAAAATGTTTGGCACAACAACGTACTCATCTTCACTGCCACTGGACAGGTGTGGCTGGAAGTAAAGGTTCCGGTACTCCAGGTAGGAAACGGTGTCGTTGTCGTGGAATGTGATGTTTGTTTTATACCTGTACTCCCTGCAGAGAGATGGGAGATCATGGGAACCTCCCCCCAGGCAGAGCCCCTGCTGCCTGTGGAGCAAGGATGGTCTGGGCTTGAAGGACACCAAACCCCAGCAAGGAGCAACGGGACAGCTGGGGAGGCAGCATGGGAACGGATATAAACCCCACACCCCAGCCAGGGTTAGGGTCTGGCAGGAGGAGGAGAGGGCAGCCCAGGAGAGAGGCATCCCTGACAGGCTGGATTCTTGCAGACACAAATACCTAAGAAATTTAAGACAAAGCCAAAGTCTCCTCCATTGCTTCACCTCCAGCCACATCGGAGAGGTGCCCAGCTATGCACAACCACAGCAACCCACACACCAAAACAACCTGCAGACAGGAGAGGACCAGCCAAGATGCCACATGTTCCACCAGTGAGCCCACACTGATCTGCTCCCAAGCTCCCTGATGGCTTCTGGGTTCAGGGCAGCCTGGCCCTCTACACGACATCGTGGCCCTTCTGCTCCTTGGGGCTTCAGGCCATCCGTGTCCTGCACACTGCCCAGTGCTGCTGGACTTCAGCCCACGCCACAGGGCAGCCCCAGTGCTCTGCAGCAGTGGGAAGTTGTCCCCAGCATCATAAGCCTGTTACTGCTCCGGGAGGAACTGAAGCTCAATTCACCAGCAAAAACAAAGTCCTTCACTGTGGAGCCTCTGTTTTACAGCCCACGTTAGGGAAGGGTACTAATCTTGCTCAGCAGGAACACAAGAACTCTAATAAGCTTCAAACCTTTGTTTATTATTATTTGAAGTAAGTGAAGCTTTTCCCCAAGCCAGCGAGTGATATGATCCCAACATACAGAACCCACATGGTGCGACCTGCAACACCAGAGGAAACAAGGGCATATACATCCTGCAGGCTTCCCCTCCACACTGCTCAAACAGCTTTGGATTAACCAATAATCTTCCCACATGAGCTTGCTTAGGCTGCTGGTTTAACCTCACCACATTAGTGTAGGCACTGAGGTGTTAAAGATCGCTGTTTAATGGGAATTTCACACGCCCAACTCAACACCAGCTGTCACCTGCTCTGTCAGGTGCTGAGAACCACCTGGGGCTTCAGGCACCATTCTCAGGCATGGCAGATAGACCCAGCCCTGCTGTGTGTGGCTCTGACCCAGTGCTGTTGCCCCAGACTTGCTCTCCATACTGGTTCCCATGCCCAGAGCACTCACGTTAGGCACATTTTGGGTCTTGCCTTGGATAAGGACTGACCCATGAAGTTTGATAGTGAGGCAACTCCAGCTCAAGAGTTGGGCTCTTAAATGCACAACGAAGATAAAAGAAGAGCATTCTGAAGACAGGGTCACCCACCAACACACCAACACCCCTCATACCTGTGTTTGGACCTCATCAGCCCAGGGCAGCCTGCCCAACAGACCCCAGAAAAGGACTGAGCTCCACAACTCAGTGGAGCAACCCCAATCTCACTGCCTCATGGCCAGAGGTCCTGCGTGTGTCTTTGGCACGATCAGAGCAATTAGAGCACATTTGGGTCACTTTAAAATCCAGAGCCTCTGGGCTCTCACCGAGCCTGCTGATGCCATGTCCTCCTGCCAGAGGAGGCAGCCAGCAGCCTGGCAGGCAGCACAGTGGTCAGGCTCGTGCCAAGCTGGACCACAGGTGGTACCTGACCTGTACACGTAGGGTCCACGCTGGCTCAGCACCGGCTTCGCTCCCTGGAGGACCTGCTTGGGGTTCAGCACCTCGAAGAAATGCACTGACAAGTAGAAAGGAACAGGGATGTCTTTCCACATTTGGAAGGAGATGCTGCTGGGGTTGATCCTGACATTCTGTAAGGAAAAAAAAAAAAAAAAGGAGACACAACTTTTGGGCTTTGTGGCTGCAGATGAGCCACATCCACCCTGAGCTCAATGTAAGGCAG
Source organism: Rhipidura dahli (assembly GCA_013399225.1). NCBI lineage: Eukaryota > Metazoa > Chordata > Aves > Passeriformes > Rhipiduridae > Rhipidura > Rhipidura dahli. The sequence continues at coordinate 72,547 of VXAC01008531.1, forward strand.
AGCCAAAGGTGGCAGGCACAACAGAGGCTCTCCAGAGGATCCAGGTTTGGCAGAGTGAGACCAAGCTGGATCTACAGCGAGAACTCCTGTGTGTGCAGAAGCATCAAGTTTATACCACAGTATGGCTGCTGGCTTATTTATTCAGGTTTAATTTTTCAAATCCTACCCACAGGGTTTCCGAGTTTTTTGATATGCTGGAGACTTGGCTCTGCATTAGACAAACCAGCACTGAATTATTCACTAGTCTGCATGTATTACTAGTCTGGCAGAAACAACCCTGTCCCTAAGGCCTCTGTTCGTGGATTTGGCAGCTCCACACAGCTAAAAGCAAGCAAGGAGAAGTGGCCCAGCTATCCTCAGAACTGTTTGGGTACCAGCAGGGAGAACCCACTAGATTCCCAAAAAGAAGATGAAGAACTGGGATGATAACCCAGCTGTGTCCCAACACCACAGCACGGGACACCTCTGCCTCCTCTCAGCTGCCAACCTGCATTGACTCACAGCTGATCATGAGGCAGGTCAAAGGCAAGGCATGATCATGTTCCCATATCACTGTCCCAGTGCTGGGAAATGCCTGCAGGAGCTCAAAGACAACTTAAGCCCTCCTCAGCTCAGGTCCTGGCATCTCGGTACCTCTGCCTCCACTCCCTCCCTGCCTCCAGGGGTCTGCAGCAGGGGCAAGAGCTTGTTCCTTCTTGAACATTTACTTTGGATGTGTTCCACCATAATCTTTTCTTCTGCAAGCACAAATCCTTGCCCCTGCTTAGGTAAGCCAGCCAGCTTATGGAAGTGGGGTTGATCCACCAACGGGAGGAGGGACATGGGCTTTGTGCTGGTGCAGCTCAGCAGCTCCTGCTCTGGAGCAGCTCCATCTGACTGGGCACATATTGCTGACACAAGGGGTTCAGGTGGAACCCTGGCAGAGGTTTCCCCATACCGCCTCATCTTTCTTTAGGCATTTCATGGCAAGGCTGAGCTACCCGTGAGCAGCAGGGCTCTGCAAGCCCCTCATCCAAGCCCGACCCCTGAGCAGACATCTCCACAACGCTGTGTAACCCATCTCACCTAGCAAACCCTTCCTGTTGCCACTTCCATGCCCACATGCTGCTCTAATTTTGCCAGCCTCGAGGATTTCATGGCAAAGAAGCAGTAATAGAACAAATTTTAATTTAGTCTGTTTTACAACTCCGCTTCTGGAGTGTCAGATTGATTATGATCAGGAACATTTTGTTTTCTTTACTTGCTTGTTCTGTCTTGCACACCTTTGAACACTTGTTGCATATGCATTTAATTTTATAACATGTACCCTGTCAGATGGAGCTACATCCCAACTCTCTGTTGCCTTTCCCAGCTCCCTCCCACCTGGGCACAGCAGCTCAAGGTACTCCATAACTGGACAGCCTTGAAATAAGCTACTTTTAAGTCAAAACAAACATGGTCACATGTCTGAAATAAAAACAGAGTATTTGTCAACTAGATGGGTTGCAAAGGGTCACTGAGATGTTTGACCCCTCCTGACCAGGCTGATCTTTGTTCCTGAGGAACTGAAAGGATCTGGTTACTGTCCAGATGAGCAGCAGCTCCACCACAGCACCCAAATCCTGCTTCTCCAGGATGCTGGCACCCTGCTCAGTAAAACTGAGAGAAGATGTTTCCCCTGCAGACTGGAAGGAGCAGTGAAACTGGGTGTCAGTCAGACCTCGCCCTCCACCATCCTCTCACCACCCTCCTCCTCACCCTGCCACATCAGCAAGGACGGGGCTGTCGCTTGCTCCTGGCTCCTGCCACCCAGCACAGCCTCAGAGTGCTCCCAGCTGGAGCAGCCTCGGGTAGCAGAGGGATGGATGAGCTGATGCAGCCTCACGGTGTGCAAGCTCATACCTTGGGCAGGTCTGCAGCATTCCAGATGCTTCCAGAAAAGGAATACTCCCCAGGTTTTGCAGGGCCAACCCCACAGGGAGCCCATTGCAGATGGGGCAGGAGACAGGCTCTGAGCTCCCTTTGTCTTTCCCTGTAGACTTCATGCAAAGATATCCTTGAAACAACCACCTCTCTGTAACTTAGTGTTTTTCCATCAGGATAAACCATCCTGGCAGAGCTCAGGAAGCCAGGATGGGCAAACCAGCCATTACCTGCCCAGCTCTTCAAGTTCCTCTTACCCACGCTACTCTAAAACCCAGGAGTTTCAGTAAGGGCCTGAATATTCTTCATCACCCCTCAGCACTCACTTATTAGGCTTAATGTGAAATGGAAAAAAATATGAGGTCAGGGCAATTTTGTGTTGTGTTAAAAGATGTGGAGACCAAGGGCTTGAGGTGAAGGGAGGAGAAACAAAGGCTGGTCTTTTCCTCATCTTCTGTTCTCATTGCAAATTACTAGGACTTAGCTAATTAGGTTGAAAGAACCAGGATTAGCTAAAAAGAGGGCAGAAAGGTTTTTGCACGAAAAATGTAATTTCTGTTCTGCAGGAGCCCTTCAGCCTTTTATTTGCAGGTACCAACTCCAGATGTTCATAAAACTGAACAAAGACTTTCTGTTCAGACATTCGCTGTATAATCTACAGGACTGTCTGGTTCTGCCCAGCCAGCAGCACTTCTCAGGGGTACCTTTAAGTAGGTCATTTTCGGCAGAGGCTTTGCGCCACATGCAACGCCAGCCATTGGCTGTGAGGTGTTTGTTCACCTCTTTCATCAGAAGCCAATTTTATGGGGGTGACCTGGGTAGGTGGAAGCTTGGGGAAAGGCCAAGGCAGGGAGCACATCTGCTTTGGACAGGGAGAAAAAGGGTTGGCTAGATGTGGAGATAAGCTCTATGTTACAGCAGGATAACCGGTGTCCCAGCAGCAGGGACAGGTTCATAAAACTGTGCAGCAGTTACTGAACAGACCAACAACTCCATCCACAGCCCCACGTTTTGGGGACAAACCCTCTTCAGGCTCAGGACCTCTCCTGTGGATAAAACAGATCTTCAGAGAAGCAACTCTGCAGGTTTTCAGTCTAGGAGAGAGAATAACTCAGAGGCTGCTCTGTGCAAGAGGCTTCTTTGGAGCGCTCCTGCACATCCATCCGCCCTGTTTGCAGTTGGGAAAGCGCCTCACCAGAGCACACGTGAACCCACTAGACTGCTCATCTACTTATGAAAGGAATAACTGGTGCTGCAGGTAGAAGGAGGTGAGGGGGAGGAAGGGTTGGTGCTCAGGGTGATGCTCTGCCAAGCACTGCATCCGTAGCCAATTCCAGGAATGCAAAGAGCCTTCGTTAACCAGGGGTGGGTTAACCTGCTCACTTCGGGCAAATTTGCTGTCACCAAGGGTGCAACACTCCAAGCCGGCATTTGCCCAGAATTAAGAGCCTGAGGCTGCTCGCAGCTGCAGCAGCGACACAAGAACTGTATGTACCACCTGCAGCGCTCGGCTCTCCGGACCGCACTGCACAAGCAAACGTGCCCGCGCACCAGCCCCAGCCCGCAGCGCACCGGCTCCAGCCACCGACCGCACACCACACACGGGCTCCAGCGCACCCGCTCGGCCCCTCCAGCGAGCCCGCAGCGGCTGCATCACATCCCGCTCGGCCCCTCCAGCGAGCCCGCAGCGGCTGCATCANGGCGGGGTCAAGCCGGGGATGGGCGGGGCTGATGAGCCAGGCCACGCCCCCAGCCCCGCTGTCCCGCGGCGCCACGGGAAAGGGAAGCGGAGCGTGGTGACAACGGGAGCACGTGCGGACACGGGGACACTGGGACAACACAGGGGGAAATAACATCTGCGAATAGATAAAATGTCGTTCAGTCATGGAATTGTGGAATAAAGTGGTCTGGGGTTGGAAGGGACCTTAAAGCTCATCTCGTTCCATGCACCTGCTATAAATAGGGACACCTTCCACTGTCTCAGGCTGCTCCNCGCTGCATCACATCCCGTTCCGCGCCGCCACCGAGCCCGCATCCCGCACGCAGCCGAGCCCCCGCCGCACCCCCGAGCCCCGCTGACCTTGATGACCTGCTGCCTGATGATGACGGGCCCCAGGAGCAGCAGGCAGCCCCCCACAAGGGCGCAGGCCATCCCGGCCAGCCCCAGCCCCACGGACAGCTTGCGCCGGGCCACGGCCATGGCGCGGCGGAGCCGGGAGCGAACCGGGACCGGGAGGGGGCCCCGCCGCCGCGGCCGCTTTATGGCCCCGCGGCCCGGCCCGGCCCGGCCCGGCCGAAGGGGCGGGGTCAAGCCGGGGATGGGCGGGGCTGATGAGCCAGGCCACGCCCCCAGCCCCGCTGTCCCGCGGCGCCACGGGAAAGGGAAGCGGAGCGTGGTGACAACGGGAGCACGTGCGGACACGGGGACACTGGGACAACACAGGGGGAAATAACATCTGCGAATAGATAAAATGTCGTTCAGTCATGGAATTGTGGAATAAAGTGGTCTGGGGTTGGAAGGGACCTTAAAGCTCATCTCGTTCCATGCACCTGCTATAAATAGGGACACCTTCCACTGTCTCAGGCTGCTCCAAGCCCCGTCCAACCCGGCCTTGGACATTTCCCGGGGCAAATGGGGCAGCCACAGATTCTCTTGGAAATCTGTTCCTGTGCATCATCCTCACAGTACAGATTTTTTTTCCTAATATCTAATAGAAACCTACTTTTTTTTTCAGTTTGAAGCCATTCCTCCTTGTTTTGTCACTACATGCTAGATAAAAATACATATATAACTGTGTCTGTATTCCTGTGTATATGTATATATATGTATATGTCTTGCCAGAGGAGTAAATATCCATCACCTATTAACCTGCCTCTGTTTTTCCATTTAACCCAATTCTGCTTTACCAAAGAATTGGGTCTTTCATCTACTTGTCTGAACGTGGCTCTGAATAAAAGCCTCGTTGAGCAGAAAACAGAGTCCAGTTTATGACAGCCTGTTTTAAATCAACCATGTGCAACATCCCATTGTCCCAGCTGCAAGCTGACCTGAGCTGAAACATCTGGAAACTGTCCTGCATGATGAGAGGAGACACAACCTCACAGCTACCACCGGGCAGAGCCCAGCACAGCACAGGACCAGCCTCACCACGGCCTCCACCTCGGTGGAACACTTGCATTTGTGTCTTTACACTTTATCTTTTTTTCCCTTCCAAACCTTTAATCCTGATAGCTGCCCCTGTTTAACTATCAATCAATTAATCAGTGTCTCTGTTCAATCCCGGCCAGTCTCTGCAGTGGGATGAGCCCCCTCTCCCAGCAGCAATGCCTTCAGAACGGCCCAAAGTAGGTGTTGGGTTTTCCTTTACTTTTTAAAACATTTTGTTACAAAGAAATGCTGTGAAAGGAATTTTTCTTCAAATCCCAGTAAATCCCAGTAAAATCCAGGAGATTCCCTGAGGCGCTGCAGAACAACGTGACTGTGAGAAGATCTCTGGGAACAGCATGTTCTGCCACGGTTAGAACAAAAGACAACCTTAAAGTTTATGAAATGCTTTGCTGTTGTCATCAAATTTTGCTGTTCTGTGGTTGATCCCACCCCAGCTGCTGTCTCTACTCGCGGGTTCTGCCTCTGAAGCATTGGCAGTGCCACTGTGAGCCTTGAGGTTCCTCAAACCCAGCAAAGTGACCTGCAGAGATCACAGAACCATAGAATGTCCTGAATTGCTAGGGACCCACTAGGATCAAGTTAAAACCCTGCACAGAACAGCTCCAAAATCCCACCACGTGCCTGAGAGTGTTGTCCAAGCTCTTCCTGAACTGTGGCAGGCTTGGTGCTGTGACCACTGCCCCAGGAATCCTGTTCAGGGTCTGATCACCCTCTGTGGGAAGAGCTTTTTCCTTATCTCCAACCTAACCCTCCTGAAACAACTTCATGCCATTCCCTCTGTGGTCAGCAGAGGCTGACCCAGCTCACCAGATTTCTCCTCCAAGCTTCCTGCTCTGCCTGGCTGCAGCCTGCCAGGCCATTAAGGATTTCTCCAGCAAAGTGGGTTTTAATTACAGCATTGTAAAGGTCTTTTACTGAGGTTTTTTTACTGAAAATAAAGGAGTTTCTTAATTTTGAGGCTTTTGACATTCATCGAGCGCCCCATGTCCTGCAGCTCTCCCCTCATGGCAGTGAGGCTGCCTTCAAATTAGAACCACTTGCAGTTATGCTCCCTGCATTCCAGCGACAGCTCTCCTTGGCTGATTGGACACCTGCATTTCAGGAGCCACAGCTCTGCTGGAGAGCTGCTCAGTTTGTGAATTCCAGTGTCCCAAGAGGACAGAAACCCCACACAATGGCAAACTGCTCGTTGCAGTTGTTGGGGTTCATTCAGCTCAGGAACCGGGAGCCAGGGCAGGCGTGGGCAGAGCCCAGGGCACTCCCGTGGGGGAGGACAGGATGTCCAGGATGGCACAGCACCAGCTCCTGCCCACGCAGGATTTAACTCCTCAGCATTCAAATGCGTCCTGCAGCCCAGCACAGATCTTTGTGCTCCAAACTTTCTCCTTAGAGGCCACACAGCACTAAAAGCAATTGGTGTTACTTGAGTCAAACCCTGCTATCCCACCCAGGCAGTGTGAGATCCCTTCGGGTCCTCCTGAAGCCAGTCACCAGCTGAGACCATTATTCAGCTCCCACTATATCCCCTTCTACAATAATTCCATGTCACCACTCCTGGAAAGGGCATTTCTGTTTTACTCTCCCTTTTCCCTCTCCCCATGCCCAGCACAGCCACTGTTAACTCATCAGCCCCTCCTGCAACCTCCACCACAAACACTTGAGTGGAAACTTCCCTTTTGTCAGGGCATCTACAGCATACATGCAGTGCTCTGTCCCATCTCAGCTCACCAGTGCAGCATTTCCACTTGGGGCACAGCTGGAATGAAGCACATTCAGATTTCCAGTAAGTACATCTGCAATTAATGCTTCCATAATGTCATTAAGCTCAACAAAAAACAAGTCCACCCCACAACTAATGAAATCCACACCTCCCACCTCACTTTTCAAGCCCAAGGGCTGCAGAACCAGCAGCGACGTCCTGTTGCCCCAGCCTGTGACAGAGCTGCAGGATCACCCTTCTGCTGTTTCTCCATTAATCCCAAAATAAGAGCAGTTGCTGGGCAACCAAGAGCTATTTCAAAGCCTTCCGACTCAGGAGCATCCACAACTTCCTGTTGCATATGCATGATTACGAAACACCCCCAGCTGCACAACATCTGCAGGCGGGCACTGAGCTGCAGCCAGGTATCAGAACACTTATACAACCCCGGGCAAAGCGAGGCTGAGGGATTAGCTATGATCACCACGCATGCGGAAGCCTTGCATAAGGTGGTTTTGCAACTCTTTTGTCTGTGGAAACTACATAATTATTGTTTATTAGAGAGCTGGAGTCAGGCAATGTCATGGACAACTGTTCATGTAACTTGGGACACAAACTTTTGTGGATGCAACAGCTTTATTGGAATGAACAAGTGCAGGGAACCCTTTATTTGGAAGCAACAACCTGCTGGTTCAGTTACCACCCCGCAGGCGCAGGACAAGGTGCAGAGTTGACTCCTTCTGGATGTTGTAGTCAGAGAGGGTACGGCCATCTTCCAGCTGCTTGCCAGCAAAGATCAGCCTCTGCTGATCAGGAGGGATGCCTTCCTTGTCTTGGATCTTGGCCTTGACATTCTCAATGGTATCGCTGGGCTCGACTTCGAGAGTGATGGTCTTGCCAGTCAGGGTCTTGACAAAGATCTGCATCCCACCCCTGAGGCGCAGAACAAGATGCAGGGTAGATTCTTTCTGGATGTTGTAGTCAGAGAGGGTACGGCCATCCTCCAGCTGCTTGCCAGCGAAGATCAGCCTCTGCTGGTCAGGAGGGATGCCTTCCTTGTCTTGGATCTTGGCTTTGACATTCTCAATGGTGTCACTAGGCTCGACCTCAAGGGTGATGGTCTTGCCTGTCAGGGTCTTCACGAAGATCTGCATCCCACCTCGCAGGCGCAGCACCAAGTGCAGAGTGGATTCTTTCTGGATATTGTAGTCAGAGAGGGTACGACCATCTTCCAGCTGCTTGCCAGCAAAGATCAGCCTCTGCTGATCAGGAGGGATGCCTTCCTTGTCTTGGATCTTGGCCTTGACATTCTCAATGGTATCGCTGGGCTCGACTTCGAGAGTGATGGTCTTGCCAGTCAGGGTCTTGACAAAGATCTGCATCCCACCCCTGAGGCGCAGAACAAGATGCAGGGTAGATTCTTTCTGGATGTNGCTGCTTGCCAGCAAAGATCAGCCTCTGCTGATCAGGAGGGATGCCTTCCTTGTCTTGGATCTTGGCCTTGACATTCTCGATGGTGTCGCTGGGCTCCACCTCAAGGGTGATGGTCTTGCCCGTCAGGGTCTTCACAAAGATCTGCATTTTTCCCTGGAAGAGGGAAAACCCGCCGTGCTTTAGTGACTGTTCCCCTTCTCTGGACCGGGGGCTGCGCTCCCCGTCCGTGACGTCACAACAAAGGCACCGCCCACACCCGCGGAGGGGCGGGGTCTCCGCCCGCTTCCCCTTCCCGCCCGCGGCGCGCGCCCGTCACCATCCCGAAGCACCGCTGCGCCTGCGCAGCCGCCATTTTGCCGGCGGCCGCTCGCCCTCACCCTTCCCCGCCGCCGCCTCGCGGCGCTGCCGTTGAAGGCGAAGGCAACGTCCCAGCCCTCAGCCCGCCATCACTGTCTGCCTTCACCCCCAGTCGCAGCTCCTCAGCGCGCACACCCTTCCCTTCCGCCCGGACGCCCAGCCCATATCTAGGCCCTCTCGCCGCCGCTCTAAACCACTTCCCCCGCCCTCGCCGAACTCTCACCGCGGCGCTGCTCGGCCAAGCCGACACCACAAAGTTCACCCAGCGCCAACTACGCCACGCATCCCCCCCGCTCGGTGCTTATATGGCCCTCGGCGCTCCGCCCCCCGTGGCCGGATCACTCCGCCGCGCACTATTTTCCTCGCGCCGCGCGCCGCCGCTCTCCTGCGTGGGTGCGAGGGGAGCGCGGCCAGCCGGCGCGGAGGGATCGGCGCCTCGCGCGGCTGTGCTGGGACTGCCGCGCGCGGGTTGGCGAGCGGCGGGAAAACCCGGCCTGGAGCCGCCGGAGTGGGGCCGCGGTTGGGGCATCTCCCTGACCCCAGCTTGGAGACGCATCCGCATTTAAAGCTTCTCTCGAAGCCTTTCGTTGTGTTCAGGGGTTTAAACCCTGCGGTTGCGCCCCTGCTTGAAAAACACCTCCTTGGCTGCCACCCCTGAGGCAGGGTGAGGGTCGGCTCTGTCCGCGGCCACACCGTGAGGGGGTTCCTGAGGGAGGCAGTTTGTTGCTTTATGCTGAGGGACGCCGAGTGTTATTTCTGTGTGAGAGGCCTCCAGTGTGGAGGGACAGGGTGGTGTCCGTCACCCAGCCCCGCTGGAACTGGCACAAGGTGTAAGAGGTTTATGCCAGAGCCTGGGTGCCATCACGGCTGTGGGACAAGGGACAGGGCAGGGAAGGCCATGCTGGGGCACCCGCCGAGCTTGGAGCAGCCTGAAGGGCAGGGAGCACCCCAGGAAAGGGAGGCTGCAGGAGGCTCCTGCCTGGGGATGGAGATCGGAGAGCCTGGAGAGGGGACGTGAGGGGCAAAGAAAGGCCAGATGGATAAAGAGATCAAGTGTTGCAGATGGTCTGCCCATGGTATAATCACTCTGTGTGTGTGTGTGTGTGTGTGTACACACATAAAGTGGAGTATGCATCTAAGCTGTAATGGAGTTTATAGCTCAGGGGTAAAATCCATCAGAAATAATAGTAATAATAATGCCTATTTTTTATTCTGTTCTCACAGAGCACCTTCTGTCAGACCTCTGCTGTGCTCGTTGGGCTCGTGCACCATCCTACTCCAACTGCACAGCAATTCCAGGGCACAGCTGGGAAAGGAGCTTTGTCTGCAAGATTCAGGTGATGCCATTCCATCCAATCCGCCAACAAAATCCTTCATTTGCCGGCGGCCAAGGAAAATAGAAGGGACACAGATAACACCCAGGGCTGCTCACCAGCAGGAAGGGAGCAGAAGCCCAGCAACAGGTCTGTGGTTTGAGGAAAAGTGCCTCTGTCTGCCTGACACATGGAGCTTTACAGGAGGGGAATGCTCTGGGGAGCTCTTTGGCCTCTGCTGCTTTGTGTTTGTATTAACACCACAGCTGTAGTGATAATATTCTTAAACACTTGGGTCATTTAGATTGAAAAAATAAATACCACAGAAGTCTTGGTTACTTCTCAGTGTTCAGCGGCTGACGCTGTGTGCTTTGGGAGTGTATAAACATCAGAAATTGGAGAAGCCTTCCAGGTTTAGGTCTTTCCTCAGCAGAAAGTGAATAATAATGTTAAATTCATTCTTTTAGTTACAAGATGAGCACAGTGCCAGCTCTGCCGGGCTGTGGCATGTGGCAGTGTTAGGCTGGGATGAGTGGCCAGTGTCCCCCTGCATTTTGGGGTTCGGTGCTTTGTCCTTTTTGGGTCTCCTGTGTCTCTCCCTTAGCATGCGGATGGGACACATAAGCCGTGTGTTTGCACAGGCCTGAGGAGAACCAAATGGGAAAAAAGAAACATTTTATGCCGCTGGGAAGTGCCACCGTGGGCCCATTTCGGCCGCACGCTCAGTTTGCTGCTGTCTGACGAGACGTGGTGATTTGAGCTGGTAAAACATTACCAAAATAGAGAAAAAAAAGAGCAGCCTCCCACTGGAGATGCCGGGGATTGAACCCGGGGCCTCATACATGCAAAGCATGCGCTCTACCGCTGAGCTACATCCCCCTGCTTAGGAGGTTCGCCCTGCCCACCGCCGACCTCCGCGCTCCGCCGGCCCCGGTGCGGGAAAAGGCCGGAGGACGGGGCCGCACCGACACCCCGCCAGGCCCCGGTGGGCTGCGGGCACCGCAGTGTACAGAGCCTGATGCGATGCTCAGACAGCCCTTAGAAAAACAGCAACGCGCTGGTTGGCACATACAAACCGGAATGGTTTTGCTCTGTCGGGAATTAGAGAAGTCCGTGCGGGAAAAAAAATGTAAAAAAAGGAAAAAAGTACAGGAAAAAATTACGCAACCTCCCCGTCGGGGAATCGAACCCCGGTCTCCCGCGTGACAGGCGGAGATACTAACCACTATACTAACGGGGATGGCCAGGAAAAGTTTTCTCGCATGCCACCTCATGCCCGAGCGGCCGCAGCCGGACCCGCTCCATCGCCACCGTTCTTCGGGACGCGGTTCCTGACGCAAAAGTCGCCCGAGCGCCGTGCCTGCGTTGGCGCCGGCTCAGCCTCCCGCCGCAGGGACAGCAACCCCCGCTCTCTCCGCTCGGCGGCAAAACGAACCGTCCTGACGGAAAAAAAGAAAAAGCCTTCTGCCGAAACCCGGGATCGAACCAGGGACCTTTAGATCTTCAGTCTAACGCTCTCCCAACTGAGCTATTTCGGCGGGCGAGAGCGCCCTCACTGGCCGTGGATACGACCCCGCCCCGCGCCCCCCGGGCTCTGCTGCCCGGCCGCTGCCCGCGGGTTCTGCCGCGCGGATCCTGGCGCGTCCAGGGCTTCACGCCTTCCCCCAGTGACTTCCACTCCCGGGACCCCCGGGAACCTCCCGGTAGCAGCAGCCGCGGGGTGCTCAGCAGGTATCCCGGGGATAGAAGCGGTCCCGATCCCCTCCTGTGGAACAAAATGCATCTCTGCCGGCTTTGCCCCGCCCCTCCGGCGGGGGTTCCATGGCAGCGCCACCGACAAACCCGCCCACAAAAAACGGCACCCGGGGGCAAAAATTACGCAACCTCCCCGTCGGGGAATCGAACCCCGGTCTCCCGCGTGACAGGCGGGGATACTCACCACTATACTAACGAGGACGGGCACAACAACGCCTCTCCAGCCTTGCTCCATGAGGGTTCGATGCCGCCCCAGGCGGAGCCGCCGCCGCCCCGGTCTCGCGGGTGCTGCCGCCGCCGGGGCCCAGCGCGGGGGATGCGCAACAACTGCGGGGTGGCCGCGGTGTCACCGCCGGGCCCGGCTGTGGCTCCTGGCACCATTGTATTGAGTGCGGATGACAACAAAATCATAGAGGGGATGTAGCTCAGTGGTAGAGCGCATGCTTTGCATGTATGAGGCCCCGGGTTCAATCCCCGGCATCTCCACTTTCTCGTTTTGTGTTCGTCCCAAGCACGGCGGTGCTGCAGGGTTTGACTGAAAGCACCCAAGGCAAGTGCCTCTTTCCCTTCTGGCTCCCGATTTAAAGCTTCTGCTTATCCAGCTTTAGATGTTTTTAATGCTCACTTGTGCCCTGGCCTCGCCCCTGCAGCGCAGGGGAGCAGCAGGAGTTATGGACACACATCCAGCCAGCTGGGCTGCAGCAGTTTCCTTCAGAACCCAGGACAGGAGCATCCCTGCCCGCACCTTGTCCTGCAGCGGTGTCACAGCAGCAGCCCAGCAGCACAGTGTGAGCACAAACAGATCAGGTGAAGGGTAAGGTAAACCCAAGCTTCTTCCCTTCGCTGATTAAACCATTCCTATCTCAACCCATGAGTTTCCTCACTTTTGTGCCTCCTGTCCTGAGCTGCTGCCCAGGGCCAGCCTCCCAGCAAAGGTTCTGTCTGCACATGGATGTGCTGACACACGGGAGGGGGTGCCTGCACAGGTCTGAAATTCTGCTCACTGTAGCATCCCACACACCAAATAACTCTCCCATCCACACCAAGAACTTAACACATTTATTACAGTTCATACGACTAATATAGTCCAAAGAGAAAGTTCAGGTTAAAAAAAAAATATATATCCATAAAATACAATGGATAAAATTATCCAAACATTATTATTATAAAATAGCAGCTGAACATCTGGTAGGGCTTCTGAGGAAACAGAACAACACCTGGTTTGCTTGCAAAAAGGTATTCCTACAGCTGGTGAGTCCATTTGCTTCAGACTTCCAAGGAAACCTTTTGAATTTCTCAAAACATCTCAGAGAAAAGGAGTCCATCACCACCCAGAGTCACAGGGCTACTGGTGGCCACTTCAGGGCGAGCTCCTGGTGCATGGCCTCGGGGAGCCACTGGCGATAGGCTGTGAGCAGGTCTGCAAGGGAAGCAGAGCAGTTACAGAGTTTGTCTGGAAAAACGAGCTCCTGTGGGATCCCTTCCACTGCTGGGATGGTGCTGGAGCTTGGATGCTTCCCTGCACAGCTGGAACAGCACCCACAGGAATTTCTGTGAGCCACCACTGCAGCACTTTGCTGCTGCTGCTTCTGTAAAACAACTCTTATAATCTGGCACCCAATGCTGAACAAAATCCATTTCACCTGGAAAAAAAAAGTTTTCCAATGTCCATGGACAGTACCACCATAGTCTAATACATTTTAACTGTGGTTATAACTACAGAAAAAGAATAAATCTTGTCACACAAATAAATGTTGCTTTCTGAACGGCTTTCTGTCATTTTTCACGTGAACCAAACAAAGAGCCTTACTCCTCCTGGTAAGAAAACAGGAAATATTTGGAGCTTAACAAGTGAAATAGTCAATTTTTTAAAATTATAATTCAGTAGTGCTCAAGGTACTCCACTGATATGACTGATAATAAGACAAGCAGAACACTTACATTTAGGATTTTTCTTCCATGCAGCCAGCAAAGCATCACGATTATCACAATTTTCTTTAACTAGAGCCTGCAGGAGGGCTTCTGTCCTGGGCTGAAGTCTGAATCAATGAAATGGTGCAATAAAACAATGTTCATTAGCACAGTTTATCAGAGTGCTTTATCAACTCTACATCTCTGAAAAGGCTAAATATAAACACACAAACACAACCTCTGCATACAGAAATGTGCCACTGGCTGAAGAGAATTCACTACCAGTAGTTTCTTGCCCCCACCACAAATCCTTGTGGTTAAAAAGCAACAGGAGGTGGCTTTTGTGTCTCCTCTGCAGCTGCAGAGCACAAGGTAAAGCAAAAAAAGTCCCCAGGTGCCTTGCTGAGCTCGGAACTGACCAAAACAGGAAAACACTTGGTCATTGCAGGACTCTCAGATAACATCTGCCACTTTTAACAGAGTCCTCCGAAATTCCTGCACCCATCAACTCCAGGAGAAGTCTGAGCAGACTCAGATAAAGTTAATTTGGTAAATGAGAGAACAAGGGGAGAGAAAGGGAGCCTTTTCAAGGGCCACAGGCTTGTGTCATCAAAAACCCCACTGCCTGCTGGAAACATGTTTTTGAAAAGAAATAAAGGCAGGGCAAGCGGCCAAATTCCAAAGCAAAGCACGGAGGGCAGCACAGGGGTGAGCAGCACCTGAGCAGAGCCCAGCAGAGCTCAGAGCCCAGCTTTCCTTGGTGAGAAACCTCATTTTCCTCGCTCTGCAGCTACAGCCAAGATCACAATCTGCAACACCCTTCCCAGCATTGAATTTTTTTTAATTGAGAAAGGAAGTGAAAAGTGTTTGGTGGAGACAACAACCTGAAGTTTGTTTTTAACAACTTACTTGGACCACGTCTTCAGCATTATGAGGGGACTGGACAGCAGGCACTGTCTGTAGGAACCCAGCTTTTTAATGACCTGCAAGATTTGTTACAATGAATAAGGTAAATTAATTGCTTTATGATAACAACCATCAATGAACCTGTGCTACTATAAATTCCCATGGCATATTCTCCATTACCATGTTCCTCCTATCCCTGTGTCCCTAAGTCTTGTCCTCACTGGCTTGTTGGACAATTCTTCTGTCTCAGGGTGGACAAAGACAGGAGCTATTAGCTTTTTTTCCCTTTGCAAAAACAGGACTTAAATTTGGGGGTCTCCTTTACCAAAATACTGATTTTTCATGCTTTTTTTTTTGTGTTTTAAAGATACCTTCCCCACCTCATCAACCACAATAAACTCTTCCATCCACCAGCAAACGATGGGGCACGGGCACACACAGAGAAAGAAGCCACGAGGCTCATCTCCTCCAAAAACTGGGCTCAAAACTTAATGGTAACACCAAGGAAGTGCTGCAGCTGGAACACAGCCACCCACCTTTCCTTCCAGCAGGAACCTGGCAAAGTGTTTGTAGCGATCGATTCCTTCGGGATAATCCACCTCCACAGCAGGGAGCTGCCAGCCCACACGGTCTGGGAACAAAACCACAGAAAGCTTTTCCTCTGTGCTCCCAGAGGAGGGACATTTGCAGGGAGCTGTGACAGCACTGGTGAGAAGCAGGGAGGACACTGCCACCCCCTCCCAGCCCGCACAGGGGGCTCCAGGGAGTGCCCATTTCAGTGGGAAATGTCAATATGGAAAAGCTGCAAACCCCATGGAGATGCTCAAAGCACTGCTGAGCTCCTGGGACAGCCCAAGCACAGCCTGACCTTTGTGGTGCTGTGACAGCCTCGTTGGAGCAGCATCCCAGCAGCTGCAGAGCAGCTCTGGGGCAGAACTCCTGCTTCAGGCACTTACAGAAGACACTGGGCCTGTGACAGCGAACTCGGCCCGTCCCAGGGCAGTAGGAGGGAGGGGGATTTTCCAGAGGCTTCCCAAAGTGGCAGTATGGTGGCAGCAGGGCAGGAATCCACTCAGGTTCCACTGCAGACACACCTGGGGAGAGAAAACCACGACCAAATGCAGCTTTGCTGCCAAGGACCACAACTCACTGGCAGCCCCACGGGTACAGGGCTCAGTCAGGATCTCCTCTCCACAGATTTACTTGTGTTTAATTCTTCAAGTCAATTTTTTCATGTTGTAAAAAAACCTGTTCAGTGGGCAGCTGTGGTTGGCAGGGCAGGGGCAAAGCAGCCATTTCAGAAGCTGAGCTTTGCTCCAGCCAATTCTGCCAGAATAACAAACAAAAAAGAATAGGCCAACTCATCTCCTGCTCCAGCTCTAGAAAGCCTTAAGGATCCAAACCCCAGCAGTCACAACCACTCAAAGAGAGTGCTAAGCCACCACAGTGGGGAAACTGTCTGCCAAGGCATTTATTTCTGAGCTCCTCCCCAGGGCTGCAGCACAAGCAGCCCCCCAGCACTCACCTTTCATGTACAGCTTTGTAGTCTCTACAATCTCTTGGTACACCACAAACTCTGGGAGCTCTTTGAAGAGGACTGAGCTGGGGTGGATGAACACTGGGTCCTCCAGGAGTGCAGTCTGTGAGGAGGAATGAAGATTGAAGCAGAATAAGACAGGTTACTGACAATTCAACTTCTTCAGGGCATCTCATTCCAGTCTCCCTCAGATTATAGAATTTCCTTAAGTGATGGAGGTTTTTAATACCTGGTGTCTGGAGACACCAAGCACTCTACAAGATGAACTAATGGTACTTTTTAACTCCTTTATAACATTTCCTACGTGAACACCAGGAAATTGCAACACTGCAAACTTAAATCCCATCAAGAGAAGTCGCAGGAAGGCAGCACAGTGCTGCACCCAGCCAGAAACCTGGGCTTTGCACAGGAGCACCTTTCTGCCTCGCAGGGGAGGAGGAACTGAGCCCAGCCAAGCACTCTACCTTGTAGGCATTTTTCCACTTGTCATCCACGAGCTCCTCTGCCTGAATCCTTCGGGCAACGTGATCCCCCAGCCCTGCCAGCACAATCTGCCTCAGGAAGGTTACTTGAGCTTCTGTTGGGGGCTTCATCTTGGGGTCAACGTAGAGCCCAGCATCCGTGCAGACCGAATTCACTGCCAGGAGAGAGAGCTGAGAGAGGATCCAACAGGAAACACATCGGCCCTGTGGGTGTGTCATCCCCCCAAAAGGGAATAAACACAGCAGCTCTTCCTCCTCCCCAGCCCCACTCACCTGCCGTGGTCAGCTGTCCCCTCAGGCGCCGGATTTCCAGCATGGCTTTGTACCTGAGCCCGTTCTCCTCACAGAACTCACGGGAGCACCCGGCATATTCGCAGGCCCCCACTGCTCCTGGGGATGGACAGACAGGAGCTGGTCAGTTCTGCTGATTAAACCAGCACTGTCCCAGTCAATGTATGCATTTCACAGCTCCCTCTCAGCACTGGAGCCTGGCAAACACTGCTGGGCTCAGCCCCACAGCACGAGGGTGCTCTGGCTGTGCAAGGCTGAGGGCTCAGGGTGACAGGAGGAGAACAGAACAGAGAGAATGGCCCAGGGAGCCAGGGGCTGTACCTAACATCACCATGAGGTCCCCCAGCTTCTGCATCGGCCCCTGCCCAGCCCAGACCTTCTGCATCTGTAAAAACCTCGCCCTCTTCCCCTTCAGCTGGGCTGCCTCCTCCTCGCTCACTGCTGGCCTGAAGGAAACACACAACAGCAGCAGTGAGTGCTGTGCTTGCAGGCAGAGGGACACAGCTGTGACAGAGCTGTGACAGGGACACAGCCCATGAGGAGCACACCAGGCTCAGGCACCCACCTGTCCAGCTCCTCAAAGAGCTCCCTGACAGTCATGGCAGACACGATGGTGATGCTGTAGGGAAGGCAGTCGTGCTGCCTGCTCAGTGCCAACATCTTTGCGTAGCGGGGGGCTACAGGAAAAGTGGCCATTACTCTGCCCAGAGGACTGATGGGGCAGCTCAGCTTGGCTGCCAGCTGCTGCTTCAGCCTGGGGGAGGGAAAAGAGATCCCATGTAATGAAGTAACTCTGGATCAGAACAAGTCTGTGCTCCTGGTTTTGGCGCCCAGTTAATTTGATGCGTTTTCTCGAGCTTTGTTAGGTGCTGGTCCCAAAGGCCAGGGGAAAGATTCCTGCTCCTTCCCACCAGCCCTGCATGGACAATCCCAGCATGGTCTGACCCTGCCAAACACACCCAGGGCCAGTGAAACAAACAGAGGTGAAGCAGAGACTGACATGCTGCCAAAGCACATCCTTGGATGTGAGGGCTGAGGTGGCAGGAGGGCAGCAGAGCCCACAGGCTCAACTGTGGAAGAAATCAGTGGGGGACCAGAGGCATTACCTTCCTGTCACTGGGGGCTCCTTTAGGGCACCCAGGGCTATCAGCAGCTCCTCAGCTGCTGCCAGTGCTTCCGTGGGAGGCGGCGTTGGGAAGGGGAAGTTGATGACCTACGGAGACAGGAGGAGAAGCCCTCGGTGCATCACTGACACAGTGCCCACTGCAAAACAGCCTGAGCACGGCCAGAAGCCCTGGAAGGGAGTGGAATCCTCCCCTCTGGTTATGTGTGCCAAAGAAAAACATTTAGGATGTCTGCCAGGAGCGAAAGGAAAGGACACATAATGGCAGGAAGTGCTTGGAACAAAAACATGAGCAAAGAGAAATACCAGAATCGCCCTTCGCTGCCACGGACTGCAGGCACGGCCCAGGGCAGGCTGCCTGAAGGTCTAAATTTAAGTGTTGTGCTTTCTGAAAGTGCTCCACTATCTCCAAAACACAACCCCTGTTTAGACAGGGGTTTTTTTTAAACCTCTAAATATAAGAAAGCCTTTACTACCTGAACAAACATGTGTGTCAAGGCCTAGTACAATTCAGAGCAGCTTCTGCAATTTGCAGAACCAAAATGGACTCTCAGGATCTTCATTTCTACCACAAGGCACAGCTCCAAGCAATGACAATAAAATACAATTCTGTTTGTTTCTGGCTCCTAAGGGCAACCACTTTAATGGGTGCTGCAGTACAAAGCTCTTTTCCACTCACCTTTTCTATATTTAATGCCTTCATTTGCAGAATCAAGTCTTCTACCGGTCGCTTTGTTATTTCTGGAGCAGAAAATTTCTCAAAGTCCATGAAAACTGCTGAAGAGTATAACCTAGTGGACCAGAAGTGCTGTTTAGATTCTTAAAACAAATCTTAACTCAAGAGATAAGCATGAAAAAGTAGCAAGGGATTTTAAAACAAGGCAGCTGTGGATGGTATTTACATAACCATATCATTATTTATAGGTTGGGGCATTTGCCTTATTCACAACAAATGAACTCGGCCTGGAGTTAAATCCATCTGACCATGGTTAAATCTCATCTGTCCACAACGAAATCCAATCCAGCCATGAAAATAAGAGTTTTTCAGCAAGAGGAAAGGCCCCTGAGAAGCCAAACTCAAACCAATACCACCTCAGCAGTGACAGTCCATGCTTGGCATCACCCCTCCCACTGGAACAGAGAGCAGACGACCCCAGAACATTCCGGGGTGCCTGCCTGTGGAAGGGGCAGTGGGATGGGGGAATGAATCCAATTCCCACTGGGAATTTTGGGCTGTGTGCTCCTGCCAGGCCCCTGACCTGTAGCAGTGGCCGGGCTCGGTGCGGCCGGCCCTGCCTGCCCGCTGGTTGGCCGAGGCCTGGGAGATCCAGGTGACCCTGAAGGACGAGACCCCCGTGATCCTGTCATAGAAACGCCTCTTGACCTTCCCACAGTCCACCACGTATTTGATGCCTGGGATGGTGAGGGACGTCTCAGCCACGTTGGTGGCCACGACACAGAGCCTGGTGCCAGGAGGAGGAGCCCTGAACACCTAGGAGAGAGACAGATGGCTGTGTGAGAGGAGAAGAGCAGCAGGGACAGCACAGGGACAGCACAGGGACAGGCAGTCATCCCAGATGGGCTGCAAAGGGATGGCAGCAAAAATGGCACCGCAAGGGCAACCCAGGAGCCAGAGCAGAGGCTTCACTCTGTGTCTCCAGCTCTGGAGCTCTTTGTCCAGCTCAGTCAAGCCCCAGAAATGAGCACAGGGGCTCCAAGGGGAGCACACATCAGCGCTGAGCTGTGTCCAGACGCTGCTGCTGCCTCCAAAGACAGGAGGGAACACAGGAAGCTGTTGGAGCTCGCTGCTGGCAGCAGCTTCCTGATGTGCTCAGGGCCGGGATGGATTTAGAGATCCTGCAGGACTGTCACTGATCATCTCTCTCAACCTCTGCAGTGGCACATCAGGGAGACCAGGCCTGCCCCAATCCCATCCCAACCTGCCCACTGGGCCATTCAAGCTGATGGATAGTCCAAGATGGGAATTTTTGCTCACTTGTGCTTTCAGACAACCATCACACAGATCTGTACTATCTCCTGCCCATTGTGACAATAAATCCTTTACCTTTGCCTGCTTCTCTGGTGCCAGCAAGGAATAGAGAGGGAGCACATACAGTGGCAGGGACGAATCTGATTTCTCATCTGTGGGGACACAAACCAGCACTGCTCAGTCCAACTTCCAGGCACAGCCCCAACAACATCTGCACAAGCACCTCTTCATAAAAACCAGTAAAAATAATTGGTACAAAGGTGGAGCTGGAAAACCTTAACAGCTTTCCCACAGCACTGTGGTACCACAGCAGCTCAGCTCAGGACAACCAACTCATGCCACTCATTTCACAGGTGGCAGGAGACAGGGATTCTTTCTTTCTTATGTGACAAACCTTCTTCTGAGTCTCCATCTCCTAAATCCAGGTCAAGATCGGAGCCTGCAGCATCATCATCGCTGTCAATGTCTCTGTCTTCATCTCCTTCATCCACTGGCACCACAGAGTAATTGTTCAGATCAATTTTGGGGAGTGTCTGAGAAAGAGAGGGAAGATGACAGCAGCACGTTAAGGGGGGGACACAAACAGCATTTTGCACTGCTTTGGAAGCAAAGCTGAGCCCTGACTCCAAAGGGGACAGAGGGACAGGTCCCAGACATCAGAAGTGCATGGACACAAGCCAAATACCACCCTTGGGCATCAGCCCAAATTCTGGGTAACAAATGGTGAGATGAGGAGCAGCCCTGGTGCCAGCAAGTCTGGAGCTCCTTCCATTAAATTTTAGTGGTCAGTACTCGACCTGAATCAATCTCCTGCCACAAGAGCCAAGAGTTTCAGTGCTCTGCAGCAGTGTGGGCAGCACTGCTGGGACTCCTCAGGGGACATGTGTGGGCTACAGGGTTTCAGGCAAGCAAAGAGGAGCTGATGAGAGGCACAGCTGCACAGGAGTGCTGGTTGCAGGGAGGCACCTGATCCCTCCTGGAGGAATTCTACCCATCACACATTACCAGAACTTTCCTCCTCTTCCTCGATTTCTTAAATTTCCTGATTTCTTCCACCGAGTCTTCTTTGTCATCCTCTCCTCCTACAAAAACAGCCAGTGGAACAGCTGTCAGCTGAGCATGTTTTCCTCTTGGAAAAGGCAGTGGGAGCAGTCTGGTTCCACTCCCACCTTTCTGGGGATGCACAGTATGGAAGAAGCAAATGGTCACACTGAAGGCAGAGGGGAACTGGAAGGGACCTTTCCCCAAATCCAAACCAGCTCAATATTTAACATCAGTCCTGACAATCACCCACAACGAGCCCTTTGCTCAAACCCTGTCTCTTGTGGTTTTAAAATAAAAGTTCACATTTTTAGATGCAAATCCAGCTCACTTCTCAGTGGGATAAATGTGAAGTTTAGCAGTTTCTGTAGAATTACCTGCAGTGTTGTTTTTTTGGTAGGGGAAGGCTTTCCTCAGTCTTCTACAGAGAGAGTGAACTTCTGCCTGGCCTGTTAAAAACACCAAAATCCCACCTGCAAGAGAGGAAAAAAGCATTAAAAAAGAAACAAAAGCCAACACAAAAACTTCAGACACGTTCAGTATGAGGAATTTGAGAGGTTCCCAGCAGTGAAGTTCTCTCACCTGCAGGCAGCATCCGATGGATTTTGCACACCTTCCTGAAGCACTCCCCACTGTAATCATCCAGAGGGGTCTTCTTGTTAAAATGAACAGTGACAGGGAATTGCCTTGCATCTACCTGGAGAGGAAATACACAGAAAGGGTTCGTTTGCTGTCTTAACTCCAGCATAATCATGGCAGTGCTCATGGGACAGCCAGAAAAGCTCACCCTCTATTTCTGTTCAGCTCTTGGCTTTGGTAGCCTACAAAACACCAAACCCACAGAAATTACTGGTGTTGTCTGCTCTGAACACCACAAAACCATGCTAGAAACTACAGCTTTTCTCCCTTTCACATCATCAACCCAGATCGAGGCTTTCTAGTTCTCCTGAACCATAATTTAATGAGTTTTTCCAAGATAATCAGATTCTGCCAGGGCGGTTTTCTGATAAAAGTGGAAAGAAAAACACCGAGTCCCAAAAGAAACAATAGCCTAAACAAAAAAGCCATTTTTGAATTGGCATCTGAAAGATTTCAGCACCAACTGGAAAGATTAGAGTGCCCCTGTTTTGTAACTGGTTTGACAAAGGCCACCCTCGCTGTGTTTCAGCTGCCAGGGAGGGGAACAGTACCTGGATGACAGGAGGCTTGACAGAGAACAGCCTGGTGTTGTCAGTGAAATCCTCCACTCGCAGGGTTGCAGACATGATGATCAGCTTGAGGGGCAGTCCTTTCTGCAGGGACACAAACCTGTCACCCCCTGCCCCAAACCTCTCCTCCCAAGCCCTGCAGCCTCAGCCAGCGCAGCAACCAACACCCTGCTCTCTGCCAGGCTGCTGGGATTCCAGTATCTGCATGTGTTCTGTGGCACTGCAAGGCTCAGACAAGCTGGATTTTGCCTGAAAAAGTCATCTCTTGGTACTGGTATGTGCAATTTCCCCCTTTGTGTGGGCTCTGTGCTCCTTCAGCCACACAGAGAGACAAAGGCGTTAAATGAGAGTAATTTCACCATTTCTGTCAGATTCCCATGGAATTCCAAATCACAGAGAGTCCCCCCTCAGGGACCCCCCTCATATCAAACCTCCCCTGCCCAGCACAGCCCTGCCCAGTGCAGGAGCCCTGCCCCTCTCACCTTCTGGCGCAGGGGCACGATGCGAGACAGGAGCCCGATCAGGATATCTGTGTACATGCTCCTCTCGTGGGCTTCATCAATGATGATGACTTTGTACTTGGAGAGCAGAAAGTCCTGGGGACAGAGATGGATTTCATCACGGGAGGGAGGCCTCAGCCAAGGACATCTGGGTCAGGACACCCCACAGCTGCACAGGCACTGACCCCATCCCACAGCTGGATTTGGCACACAGTTTAATGCCCTCACCCCACACAAAGCAGCCTGGTTCCCAAGAGTCTCTTTCCCTGCTCTCATTTTACACAGCAAGGTAACAAAATGTTTAGGGACTTGGGCAGGAATATCAATGGTAGAGAAGAAATAAATCTCCGGTGCTGAAAAGGATCCTGATTTGAAAGAACTGGCAACAAATCCACACTGACCTCTCTTCCCAGCTGTACAAAAAAATTCCCTTCTTGTAACACCGAGGAGAGCAGCTCACCTTCTGAATCTCTTTGAGCAGCACACCATCAGTCATGAACTTGATCTGAGTTTCATCCGTAACGTTCCCCTCGTACCGGATTTGATAGGAAACCACTCTGAGGGGCAACAGCAGGGCAGCCACAGGGAACCATGGGGAGAAGCAGAAAGCCCATGTCACCCACTGAGCCATCCTCCAGCGAGCCCCCAGCCTTTCTAAAGCTCACCTGTGAGACAGGTTCATCTCCTTGGCAACTCTCTGGGACATGGACACGGCAGCCACGCGCCGGGGCTCCGTGATGCCGATGGTGCCGCTGGAACTAACGGGGTGAGGAGATGAAAAGGGTGGGGTTGTTTCAGTCAAACAAGAGAAGCACCCCAAAAAGTGACAAGGGGATTTCTCACCATGGCTCTAGGTTAAGTGGCATCATTCAGACAGCCTCACTCTTAGTTATAGCAAAGACTGAAAACACAGAAAGGAAGGTTTGGGATTCCCTTCTATGTGTATTGATCTGAAGATGCATGGATTACAGCAGCTTTTTTCCCAAAATGTTGTCTCTGCAATTCCATTTGCTGCACACAAAATGCAGTTCCCACCTGGCATATCCAGCTTCATAGAGGAACTGAGGCACTTGGGTGGTCTTGCCACTTCCCGTCTCCCCGCAGATGATCACAATGGGATTCTCATTAATGGCTTCCATCACCACTTGCTCTTCAGCAAGGATTGGGAGCTTCAGTCTTGCTTCCTGAACAGTGTAAAACACATATTTTAGTTGCATTGTTTCTCAATCCTTTTTTGTTTTCCTCAGGATTGAAAACTGTTACCTTCCTCAGAGCACAAAACCCACGGGAAGGAATTCTGCAAGCCTGTGGCTTGGAAAGCTCTAAACCAGTTAACACCACAGGAGCATGTCTGAGAACCAGTCACCAGAGCAGCTTCCCAAAAAGCAGATGGCAAGTTTAATTTGTGAAACTTCAGAGTCCCTTGGGCTCCTTAATATAGCACTTCAAGGCAAAACTCATTTCACAACTGTCTCCTCTGCTCAGACCCATGCAGAGCTTTTCCCATTTCTTCATGATGCCCCACCTACAACAAATGGGACAAAACCATCCAGCATAAGATACAGCACAATGGAGAGCTGAAAGGGACTTCACAAGATTGTCCAGCAAAGGACAATAAAGGACTGCTAATGATTCTGTATGTGAAACTAGAGACAAATGCTTATATCCTAAAGCAAACCAAGTTTTCCTTCCGCTGGTCCAGACAGGTTTAAAGCTCAGACCTGCACCAGCTGCCAGAACAAGGACCCTGAGTGCACCCAACTGATGGAATACACCCTCCTTTCCAGCACCTCTGCCAAGCACTGTGCTGTTCACCTGAATCTCAGGTGTCCTGTCCACAGGGATGAACACTGCAGGCTTGCAGGGTGCTTTGCTGGGGGCTGCCTGGAGAACGGGGGCACTGGCAGCAGCCTGAGGCTGCTCAGCCCCTGCCTTCCCCACTCCTCCCTCTGGCTCCTCAGCAGCATCCACACTGCTGGCTGAGGACTTCCCAGTGCCTTGTTTCTGCTCTTCCTCCTCCTCCTCGGAGCTGCTGGGCTCTTCCTCAGGCTCTGATTCTGACCCTGAGCTGTGCCTTCTCTTGTTTGCCCCGCTGATGCTCCTGATCTTCTCAGGGACATCAGTCCTCGGCTCCTGTGTCACCCTGGAATGACATTATCAGACAAAACAAATTATTTAACTCCATCCATTCTGAAGAACCTGTTTGCACCGAGAAGAAAAACAGTCAAGAAGGTCAGAATGCAGCTGTTCAACCACAGTGATCAATTCCAAGGGTTCCACCCAAAAATCACTTCACCTTTTAGCCTGATACATGCGCTCCCCGATGCCCAGTTTGGAAGTCGTGTACAGGAGTTTCATTTCTGCCTCAGAGGCCTGGACCTCGTTCAGCTTGCTCAGCAGCTCAGCTCGCTGTTTGGGGAAAACAACCAAAAATCAACTGCTTGTTTTGACCAGGAAATCATTTCATTTCGAGCATTGCAGGGTGTGCTCTGTGCTCTGGCAAACCCTGCTGGGCAGCTGTAAAACCTTCCTGCTGCTCCATGGTCAGTCCTCCCTGATGAAGATTTCAGCCCTGTACCAGAGCAAAAACAGAAATGGGGACTTGACACCTCTGCAAGAAGGAGCTCAGCTCACCCTTCAAAAGGCAGGATTTGAACCAAACCACTGGAATGAGCCCTGGAGCAATGGGAGCATGTGGGACACAGCACTGGCAGGAGGTCAGGCAGCCACAGTTTTAAAGCACCTCCAAAACCAGAGTCCTTTTGTGAAAGCCATTATTCAGGCACTGAAAGGACCGGGAATTCAGCCTGGAGAGGATTTACAAAGACAGAAAAGCTCTATTTCCCTACTGAAAATACACAATAAGTGCTTCAGAAGCACTGCCAGGCCTGTGTTAGGGGTGCAGCAGGGTTTGCAGGCCAAAGCTGCTCACACCACCTGCTTCACAGAGTGCCTTTAAACGCAATAATGACACTGACTGCTGGTGAGGGACAGGAACAGGAACCTGGACCCACAAACGACAAGTTCCTGCAACACCTGATCTGCTGACAGGGAGGGGAAGGTACCTGTTTTTTCTTTTCCTTCTGCTCCAAAACTTTCTGCAGGTTTTTCTTCTGTTTCTTGCTCAGGGGTTTCTTCTGCTGTTGCACAACAGTTGCCACTTTCTTCTTCTTTGCCTTTTTTGCTGGCAGGACCAGGGCATTGCTTTGGTCGATTCCCTTCAGCGTTGCTCCATCTGAAGGCAAGTGTTTGATTATTCACTCAGGTGGATTATTTTCAGCACATTGCTTAGGAGGCTTATCAAGCACCAGGCTGGATTTAGCTGTTGCAAACAAACACAGCCCTCACACCCAGCCAAAAAAAAAAAAAAATCCTGCACCATCAGCATGGGGTAAAGACCTCGAAACTGGGGATTCAATAACGCTGAGCTCACTAGAGCCCCGAGGGCGATTTTCCATGATTTATGTAACAATGCTGTGCAATTTTTGCCTTTTCACTCAGTTGCCCAGGGTCAGGGGGCAGCACAGGGCACGGTGCAATGACCGCCCGGCTTCCTGCCTCACCGGGGGGATTTTAACACTAAAAACCCGCACTGCTCAATTCCGAATAATAAAAATAGAACAACAAACGCGATTTTTTCCAAATTAACGCTTGAGAAAGCAAGTGTTAAGCATAAGAAGTACGTTTAGTAGTTGCTTTAATAAATAATGGAATCACTGAATGCCGTGAGTCGGAAGGGAGCCGGGAGGATCATGAGCCCAACTCCTGAACCCCCTGAAGGCACCGACTGCTCGGACAGGGCTGTTATTGCAAAGCCCTCAACATCACGGAACGAGAGCATCAATTGGGCCGGAAAAGATCTCTGGGAGCATCGGGTCCAGCCTACGGCCCAACACGGCCACGCCACCCGGACCGTGGCACGAGTGCGGCTCCGCCGCCTCCCCGGGCAGCCCATTCCAGGGGGATTTTTTAAAGAAAACGACAATGCTTCCAATAAAAGTGTAATAAAACTATACTAAAGACACGGCAGCAATTCCAGTCTTAGCAGCTCTGCGGTCCCTTTCAGCCCGAGCTCTCAGCAACGAACAGAACGCGCCGGGTCCCGCCGCACCTCCCAGCTCCAGCGGCAGCTCCAGCGGCTCGGCGGCGGGCGGCGGCGCGGGGCCCTGCGGCAGCCGGGCCTTCCAGTTGTGCCGGCGCCGCGCTCGGCCCATGGCGACGGTGACGGTGGCAGGGACAGGGACAGGGACAGGGACAGGACCCGATCGTGCCCGGCCCGGCCCGGCGCGGCCCCACGTGCGGCTCGCGCTCCGCCACTTCCGGGGGCGCGGGGTCTCGCGAGAAGGGGCGGCAAGAGGCGGGGAGGGGCGGGCGCATGCGCGGGGTGGCTCCCCCCATCCCATCTCCATCCCATCTC
>VXAC01008532.1:0-11052 GCA_013399225.1 Rhipidura dahli
AATATAATAAAAATCAGTATAGAAATCAGTATAACATAGAAAAATCCTCTGAAGTCAACACACAGCTTTCTCAGCACACAAAGCCTTTACCCTTGCTCAAGAAGCCTGGGAGCAGTAAGTCTACGGTGTGACCCCAGCTCAGCCATACATCAGCCCAGAGCCGTGCTGGAAATGACCATAACTCACCAGCCCATCTCCCAGCATCCAAAGGAAGCTGCTTAGACTCCTCTTATGATCTCTCTTTGCTGTAGTGAATTTTTCAGTATCTCTGGCAGCCAGCAATCCCCAGTTTGCCTGTAAAACTAGCCTTAGCCTTCTTCCTGCCTTATTACACCCAGTATAAATCAGGAGGGGTGGTGGGACAGGATTGATGAGGAGGATTTATTATGCTTGAATAACCATCCATAACCACTCATTGCTGAGTGAACCCCCCCTTCCTCCTCTGGAGAACAGCTGCTGCCAGAATACAGTCGCTGTCAAGTGTGAACTCTCAATCAGCTGGGGCTGGGGAGCCTTACTCACATCCTGGTTGTGGGGAGAGGGTTGGCTTCACCTGACCATGGTTATCACAGAACCACAGCATGCTCTGGGTTGGAAGAGGCCTTGAGGATCATCTCGTTCCATCGTGGGCAGGGACACCTTGCACTGGAGCNCGTGGATTGTATTTGTTAACTGACCAATAAAATTGACACATGATTCTAGTTTGTTTTTTTTTTTTCTTAACTTACCCTGGTCTAATTCTAACAGTTGTAAATCTTACACGAGTATTACACAGGTGTTACACAGATTTGCATATATAATTNCAGTGATACAAAGAGAGGCATCTCTGAACAATTTTCCCTTGTCCCAGAGATGTGGAGGTTGATTTACAGGTGAAAAAGCCCTGAGGTGGGGCGTTGAGCTTTTGATGGGATACCCTCCCTTTTCAGACGAGGGTGAAAGAGCAGAGGAGGCTGCACCCCTGCTAAAGTTCTTTATTTCATAGTCTCGTAGTTTCCTGAAGGTAGAGTTTGAAGGGGTTACAACAGCAGGCAAACAGCAAATAGGAAACAGCTACTTCTCCTCCTTCTCCTTCTTCTCNGCTGCAGTTTTTCAATGTTTATAGCACAATGCTTAAAGAAATGTTTTAATGCATTTCTACTAAAAGTTAAAGATCTCTACTTCTATTTCACTTTGGTGGGACTTCATGTATCTCAGCTCATCCAAAGGTTTCAACTCAACCCCTGTGCTTTGGCTTTCCTCTGGGCCTGGCTCCAGAGGAGCTCTCACTCCAGCAGTGGGGTTCCATCATCCCAGATGTCCCAGGTAAGGAGCAGAGATGTGCAGAGTTCCCTGCTCAGGGCAAGGATGCTGCATCATGTGCTGGCCATGGGGACCTCAGGGTGGCCAGAACTTGCCTTTCACCCATTCCTCTCCCTTTTGGGCTGCCATGAAGGCAGCATGATGCAAACCAGCTTCCTGGGAGCATGCTGGGGGTCAGCATCTCACTGGGAACGGCAGCTGGGTGGAAAATTCAGGGTGGAAATCGAGTCCAGGTGTCACAGGGCAGGTGCCCTTCAAGGGATACCGAGAGAAGGTCAATGTGCTTGGTGGATTTTATACAGAATTATTGCCAGGAGTTGGGTGACATTTCCCTTCCCCTGCTAAGTTTAGGGAGTAATTGTTGTGCTGCTTGTTTGGGCTTTTTGCAGTCCTGCTGCCTGGGGACTTAATTTGCGTAATTTTTTCGGGTCCTGGCTAATAATGACATCATGTAAAACCAATTCATTCTGCTGGACTGAGAGTGGGCTTCGTTGTCATGGTAACTTTTGATTTGGAGGCTTGCAGGAAAGAGACAGGTAAGTGCTTGAAATTGCCATATTTCAGCATGGTTTCAAACGCCTTGGACGTCTGAGGCCCACTTTCCATAAATGAAATTTCAAGCCTTGTTGAAGTACTTTGTAAACAAAATTCATTTATTGGAGAAAATGGAGGGGAATTTAGCTGCAGAAAATACTTTTAGAAAAAAATTAAGGTTTCATGAAGCACTCTACAAAATAATGGGAGTTAAACACAAGCAGAATGTGCTAATGGTGCTTTGTTCCCCAAAACCCAGCCCTGGAGATAAGTGATCCTTTCTCTGAGAGGAGACAAAGTCCAGAGGCTCTCAGGACTGGTCCAGGAAGGCAACTTTTGTGCTGGGGGATGGGTAATGAAGAGGGACAAAAGCAGCTCTTATTGGAGCAATTTTTAATTATTTCCAACTGCATCCCCCACAAGTGTGCTGTGTTCTACCTAGCCTGAATCAGTGAGCCTCTCTGTTCCCAAAATTTGGGTCAATGTGTACTATATTAGTCAAAATACTCTGGAAGCTGAGATACTCATTCAGGGCTGGGTATCAGCATGCTTGTTTGGAGCTGTGATTCTGAGTGCTTGTGGCTTCTCTGGAAATCAGAAGGGGATGATGATCCCCTCTAGATACGAGTTAGGCTGAACTGGGGCTATGGGGGGATATTTCCAGCTAGGAAGCCCTGGGCTTCTGCAGAACAATTCTCAGTTTGGAGAGGCTGTGTAAAATCAGCAAAAGCTCTGCAGAGCTGATTTCCTTTCTGAGTAAAAGTCAGCCTGGACCCAAAGGCATCCCACGAAAGGCAACGCTCAGCATTCGGCATCTGCATCCAGCCAACACTCTGGGATTGGAGCCTCTGAGCCTGGAGCCCCCCAAAATGTTTTCCAAGGGGACACCCAAGGTCTGTAAGCACAATTGTTTGGCCAGTCACGGTGTGGAAGGAGATCCTTGTGCACTGCTGTCACCAGGAGCTGGGTTGCAGCCTTTATCCAAACCCTCTGCAGCGTAGCTGAAACATTCCCCTTCAGTGCTGTGTCTCTTCCTTTGCTTGGAATGGGGTGGACTTCCCTCCAAAGCTCAAACAATCCCCCTTGCATAGAAAATGTCATTTCCTTCAAGGCAGCTGGTAAAAGAAACTGTTTAAGCTTGGGGAGGTGGTTTGGGGAGGGAGGGAAGGAGGGGGATAATGAGAGGAAATTAAATGCTCAAGGCCAGTTTGGGCAGGGCTTGGAGCAAGCTGGTGTGGTGGGAGGTAGTCCTGATGGAACAAGAGGATCTCTAAAGTCCCTTCCAACCCAAACCATTCTGTGATTCTGTGGCTTTATGAAATCCAGCAGAAATCCCCAGCCCAGGGAGCACAGCCACCAGGAGGAGAAAATTTAGGACATGGCTCGAGCAGAGGGGTGTCTGGGAGGGGATTGCTGCTGGTGCAGGGATGGGCAGAGCTGGAACTGTTCTGGGCTGGCTCAGGATCCTGCTCCAGCCCCACGGATGTTCAAAGCCCTTCCTGGGAATTGCACCAGCCCTGGCAAGGTGAGATTCCCCCAGCAGGATGGCGAGGAGGGAGCTTGGTGGGGCTAAAACCCCAGGGGAGAGCAGCAAACTGGGTCTGTGCTTCTCAGGCTCACAAGGATCCTGTCCCTGGTGTGCAGAGGAAATGCCTGAAATAGAAACATTTTGGGAATAGTGAGAAAGGAGGATTTTTGAATGATTCCAACCCTTCTCCATGTGATTTGCTCAAACCTTCAGAGCAGTTGTTGCTTCTTTTGGCAGCAGAAGCTATTCAGGGAGTTTGAACTGAATTTTTGCACCGCTTTAGGCACCCAGGAATTGCATTTGTTTAAAGGACAGAAGTCATTTGCTGAAAACACATTGTCCTGCTATGCAAAGGAGAAGAGGCAGGTATTCCTAAAATTAACCCAAAGTCAGTGCAAGCGTTTGCTGGGTTGCCAGTCTGCAGGCAGAGCAGAGCTGCTGAACTGGTAGAGCCCAAAGAACATGTGAAGAGTGTCTGATTTCTGAAAGCACTGGAACAGCAGATGCTCCCTGTGATCCTGGGCTCCCTGTCATTCTCCTGCATCTCCCAGCTCCTCAGCAGAGTCCTCTCCCAGCCCCCAGTGATCTGTGGTGCAGGGATTTGCCTGCAGAAGCCTCATCCTCGTGTTTGATGGCGTTCTCCTTCTGTGAGGGAGGCTGGGGGGGCCCCCACTGCTCTCTGCAGCTTCCCGAGGAGAGGAAGCAGTGAGGGAGGAGTTGAGCTCCTCTCTCCAGTACCCAGGGGTGGGATATGGGTCAAAGCTGCTCTAGGGGAGGTTCAGAGTGAGTATTAGGGTGTATTTTTTTATAGAGAGAGTGGTCAAACACTGGAACAGCCTTCCTGGAGAGCTGGTGGATGCCCCCAGCATTTGAGTGGTGTTGGGACAACACCCTTGATAAGTTTTTTCACTTTTGGTCAGCCTTGAAGTGGTCATGGAGGTGGATTAAATGATCATTGTTGGTCCCTTTGAACTGAAAAAATCTGAATATAATTACTCTTCATGGGTTTTTCTATGATTTGGCTCAGCTGCTCCTTGAACTCATATCTGTGACCACAGAAAGGGGTTTCTTGTAGTATGTGAGTTAATTGTTATATAAAAACCCCACTTTATTTAAAGTTTGGGGGCTGTGGTTTTCCCTTCCATCTGATGTCTCCTTGCATGTTTACATTCGAAGAGAAGCTAAACCCTTGGTCTCTGTCCATCCCGTGCCTGCCCCACACAATTATACACTTGAATTTTATGCACTACTTTATAGAATCACAGAATGGTTTGGGCTGGAAGGGACCTGAAAGATTGTCTGATTTCAACCCCCGTGGGCAGGGACACCTTCCACTCTAGCAGGTGGTATCCCAGCTTAGATATCCCAGTCCTGGGGGCTGGGGGAGCCAAGGTTTCTGCACAGTGGCGTCCCAGCCAAAATTCCCATAGCAGGAGCTGAGAGCTCACCTCTCCCCTGACTCTCACAGGCTGCAGAGTCACAACCTGTTGCACCCGAAGGCTTCCTCACCTCCTGGAAAGAGCTACAGGAGCTCAGAGCCAGGTTTGGGAAGCTCTGTGTGTTGCAGGAGCCTGCTGGAAGGGAATGGCACACTACAGGACAAGGTTTTTGTAACTGGGGGACAGATGAGAGCTCTGTGGGGGCGGTGGCAGTGCCTGGGGGTGCTGTCCCTCTGCCCTGACCCAGCCCCCCCTGCTCTGCTGGGGCTTTCAGGGCACTGATGAGACTCTTCCCCCCTCTCTTTGCCCTTGCTCTGCTCAGCCAGGGCACTCCAAGCTCAGGCTGAAGGACTTCCAATGTCCTGCTCCCGACTGCTGCCTGCCAGTCATGCCCAACTCCCATGCAGGGGGGTTCTAAAGATGTAGATAAATATTTCTTGAGAGCAGAGTTCACTTTATTAGCGATCAGCACAGCTTTTCAGGGACAAAACATGGATTTTGAGCTTAATCCCTGGCTCCTGCTGCGCTGCGAGCTCTGTCTAAAACCTTTGTGGGCACCAAGGCCAGTTTGGAGTTTCAAAGTTAAACAGTCCCTCTCTCCCCTGCAGGTGAGCACCGGGAGGATTAGAGAATCAAAGCCCCAGTTGTGAACATATTCTGGTTCTCAGGTGTCTCCCTGCCTCGAACCTGCTCATGTGGCAGGGCTCCAAATCTTCCCAGCTTATTTCCTGTGCTCAAGGCTAGAGCTGGCCAGGGAAAATCAAAAACAATCACAACCCTCCTGATGCAATGAATATGTTGTAAACAAAAAGGACAGTGGATTTTTAGCATAAATAAATATTAATTTGGGGTGGGTGGGTTTTTTTTGGAAGCTTTTCATTTATTTACCATCTGTGATTCTTCTGATTAAAAAATCATCCCATCATCTGATCCAAGACAGCAAAGGTCTGGCTGGGGCTCGGCTGGCTCACTCCGTGGCACAGAGATCACTTTGGAGGCAGATGAACCCCATGGTTAATTTGTGCCTGACAGGCTGAAAATGGCTCATCAAAAGTATCAGGCAAAGAGCTAAAAAATTCAACAGGGAGAATTCAACAAACACAGTCAGACCCCAGAGCAGGGTTCACGCCCCCTTTAGAAGTGGGGGGGCTCAGATCAGCAAAACCCTTGCTTGCAATTGCACTTTTCTGGCATTGCCTGAAGTTCTGGAAATCTCCTCTAAATGCAATAATTTGATGTTGGAGAGAGAGAGAGAAAAACACAAAAGGCAACCAGCAAAGCAAACGTGAGAGGAAGAAAAAAAAATCAGTGGACAAAAGGCTTTGCTCTGGCAGCAGTCAAACCATTCAGGCAGCCACAAAAGCTGCTCCCTCCTCACCCCGTGCACCCCAGCCCTGGGCGTTTGTGGATATTATCTCGCCTGGAGCAGACTGGTGTTGACAAACAAAAACCCCCACCTTAGCTGTGCTTTTGCGTGTGTGCACAGGCAGAGGGGAGCTGCCACCTGCCCCTCGGTGCCTGCCGCTCTCACCGTCCTTGCTCTGCTTTATTCCCACAGAACAAAGGCCTGAGTGGTGGCAGGAGATAAATTAAGGGTTTGGGAAATTGTTGGAGCAATTAGGCACAGTGCAGGGTGAGAGCTGAGGGGTCACTCCTGCGAGGGCTGGAGGGTTTTTGGAGGTTTGGCTGGTGATGCTTCCTCAGGAGAGGAAGGAGAGAAATGCAGAAAGCCAGGAGTGGTGGTGGCTGCTGCCATCAGCTGTCTTGTGACTGGCTGCCCACACAAGGGAACCTGGCAGCAAAGATGCTTTTTTAGCTGCACTTCTCCATCCTGAGCTGCCCTGGGAAGCAAATCCCAGCCCTGCCAAGGGAGAGGGGAGAAGAGAGAGAACCTGGGAAACAAATAGAGGAGAGGACGAGGGTAACTTGTGAGAGGTGGCTGCTGAACCACGAAGGGGTCTGGCTAGAGAGGAGCTGTCCATGGTACTGCCCCTTTCCTCAGCATCTCCTCTGGGAAGATGGGAAAAGAGGCACAGCAAGAACGTGGCTTTACCCACTGTGGCCTCTTCTAAAATGTGCTGTTACTGTGCCCATCTCCTGCCCTGTGTGCTCGGGAAGGAAATTGCTGGGGAGGACAATGGCTGCTGAGAGCAGTGCAGAGTTCCCTGGTGCTTAGGGCACACGCTGGAGATAAGGATTATTCCTTCCATTACACGGCTGGGGAGCTGAGCACTGAGAAATACCCCACAGGCCCCAATCAAGGCAGTTCAGAGCTGCAAGCAGCCCCAGACCACGATATTTCCCAATGGAAAATGCTGCTCCTTATTGGGGGATGAGAGGCTGAAAATCTCTAGGGCACCTGGATAGCGAGAAGGAATAGCAGCATGGATGGGGCAAGAGAAAAACCCACAAAGACACTGTCATTAGTTTAATGTTTATTAGATGTGCTGGGAGGCTGAGTGGTCCACAGGTTTCCTTTCTGGGCTGCTGTTCCCAGAGCACTCTGTTTATTCTTTAGGCCAGGTTTGGAGAAAAGCTTTTGCTTCCCCAAAATCGGACTTAGTGTCAGTGTAAAATGAGATCATTACTTTCTTGCTGGCAGAGCAGTGTGAAACAACGGTGACACAAAAAATAGTAATCTCTACAAAGCCAAGGCCTGCTCTCACTTGGCAGGTGTTATTTATTTTTCCCTAGCAGAGGGAACAAGAAACTGTAGCTGGAATCTCCAGTTGGCTTCCCAAGATACTGCTGTGACATTTTAATGATCCAATTCCCCTCAAAGGTGGCATTTTCACTTGTTCCCCTGACCTATCGCTGTACATTTGCTGTGAAACAAACTATCTGCTATCAGCCCTGACATCTCAGGCTCAGAGGAAAGAAACAATAACCATCTGTGAGACCAGTGCAGTGGATGGACTCTTCCCCCTGTAAATCCTTGTGAGGCTCCTTGGGACCGTGTCAGTGCTACTCACCTTGGCTGTGGCTTGGGGTGCACCTGGGGGAAGTTCCTGGCCCATTAAAACTCTGCTCCTGCCTGAATAAAGTTGTTGTTCACGCCTTGAGACCCTTTTTTCCTTTGTTTGGAGTGTTGTTTGTGATGGGCAGGGCTTGGGTGAGGTGGCCTGCAGAGGATTTGGTTTCCAGGGCACCCTGCCCCACAGCCAGGCTCTCCTTTCTGCTCTCTGGAGAAAAAAACTGGTTCACGCTGGTGTAAAATGTGTGCAATGAATAACACAACTACAGCAAAATAGTTTATGCAAAGCACCGATGTGGGAGAAGTTTCATAAGAGGTTTCATACCTCAAAAAGGCCTTTTGTCAAAAATAGAAGCATTTTCTGTAAGGGGGAAAAAAAATCAAGTTTCTTGCACAGTCTTCCTGTCGTGCTAGCTCTGTTCCTAGCTGCCATGGAGACCTCCTTTCCTCCCAGAGTGCAAGATGCTGCTCCAGTCCTTTGGTGAGCAGGACAGAGGACTCTCCTGTGGGGACCCACTGGGCTGGGGACATCAGCTGCCACCCACAGGGGCAACTGGCCCCATGGCACAGACTGCTGGGGGCTGAGCTCTTTGCCTGGGCTGCTCCAAGGGGGCATGAGCAGGAGCTGGTGAGTGAGTCCTGCCTGGTGAGGAAGCAGCCCAGGGCTGGGTGAGCTTCCAGGGTCACCTGGGAGGGAGCAGAGAGGGGAAAGTGGCGGGGAAACTGTGCGGGGAAACATCCACCTCTGCCACGAGGCTGGGACAAATTGATGCCTTTTCCTGGTCTTAAAATCAAGAATCAAACATGGTTTGAAGGGAAAAAAGGATTTTCCCTTGGTATTTATTTTAAGCATCCTCAGGTGCACCACGTCCAGGTCAAATGCACCTCCATGCACCCCGCAGTGCCCACCCACCAAAGATCTGGGATCACATTAGAGGTGTTACTAATTAGCACATCTATCAAAGATTCCCCAGTGAGAGGCTCCAGGGAGCCCTCCTCCCCAGGGAACCTTCCCCTGGATGGTTCTGTCTCAGTTTACAAAATGTGTTCTGGAGAGGCCCTTGGGCTCTGGGCACACTGATCCCTCACTGTGAAGCTTCTGAAATGTTCAGTCTCCCAGCTTGACAAACAAGTCCAAGAATGTAGGTTAAAAACCACTAAGAACATAAAAAGCTATAAAAAGCTATATAGAAGGGGTATAAAAGTAAAGGCAAAAAAATCCTCATGGCATCAAAACCACAGCACTCAGTGCAGGTGCTACTCAACCTGCACCACCAGCTGGTTTTCCTTCCTCTGGCCAGGAAAAAGGGACGCAGCAAAACCCCAAAGAGGCGAGAAACTGGCGGCTCCTGCTTCAGAGGGGCAGAGCAGCTACAGGGACAGGAATCCAGGCAGGGAAACCAGGCCATGGAAGTCAATGCAAATGACTTTGATCACAGAGTTTCAAGCCCATTTGCTCTGTAGGAAGCACGGCTGTCAGCAGGGATAGGCAGTGAGAGGGGTGGGATCTCACAGCTTGCGAGATGAAATGAAGAATGTGGCAGATGCTTTTTTTTTTTTATTTTCCTCCCCTAGATTTAGAGGGCCTTCAGCATCACTTTAGGGACCCAAAGGTGGCTGATTTCAAGCTCCAGCTCCATGCCCTTGCTTCTCTGTCGAGTTAAGTGGCAGCGCTCTGGGCAGTGTTGGTGTTGCTTCTGCCAGGGAGGGATGGACTCCAGATGGGACTGGGCATGGAGCAGCTGGTTTTGGGTAGGCTTGGAGCACAGGAAACCCCAAGAATGCCCTCAGAGGTGCCTGGTGGAGCAGAAGAGCCCCTCCAAGAGCCACAGGCAGCAGCAGCACGGGAAGGGAGAGCGGTACCTGCACAGGGCTCTGCGCATGCCCTGGGGAGCGCTCCGATGAGGAAAAGCTCCAGTTATGTCACTCATCATTTCTAGGCATTTTTAAAAAGAAATCCCTCTGGGGCAGAGGCTCCATTTTCATTCAGAGCTGCACAGGAAGGGATGTGTGCCTTTGCTCTAGTTTCTGAGTGCCACTGTTGTTGTAGGTTAATTATCATTAGTAATTAATCATCACCACTCACAGAAAGGCTTTTCCCTGCTGGTCAGGAGTCACACAGAGCATTAACAGCTTTTTTTCCCCCTCTTGCAAACACAGCTCCAGTTTGGTTCAGGGACTTTTCTGGCCTTGGCAGCTGTCTTGGAGCTTCACAGCCCCTTGGAAGGTGATTGTGGGGAGCCTGGGTTGTCATCATGCTGGTAACATTTTCTTTTTTAATGTAATTTAAATATGGGTAGCTAAAATCTCTCCATGAGAAGTGTTGCACAGACTCTCCTAGACTAACTCTTGTTGACTTTTTCCCTTCTTTTAATAAGTTTCTGATGCAGTGAAACAGCTGAAAAAAAAAAAATTAAAATTCTGATGATGCATCCAGTGGCAAGACATCAGTTTTCAAAGACGTGGCTGAAAAAAACCCCAAGTAACTGTAGCTACAGCTTTTTGCCAGGATTGAAAAACAAATCCAAGATGAAGGCAAGAGAAGGAAGGTGGCATCCGGATGTTTCTGTGAGGGAAGGGGGGACCCTAGGAGGCCCAGTGCCCTCGTTGTCACGCAGCCATGGCCACGAGCTGTCTCCCCTTGCAGAGGGATGTCAGGAGCGCTGCCTCTTCCAGCATCAGCCTCTCCACAGCACTCTGGGGTTGATTTATTTTCTCCCTCGCACATCCAGCCAAGATCCTAAAGCGGGTCAGGCATATGGGATCGTGGCATGAGCAAATTCAGCTGGCTCGAGCTCAGATTTATAAGGAACTCAGTTGCGTTTTTATCTTTTTTTTCTTTTTTTACCCCCCTCTCTCCTAACTCCAACCCAATCCCAACCATAAATTATGGCAACCAGGCGCTTCCTGGTGCCTTGCAGCTGCTCAGCAAAATTGACTTTTCTGTCAGCGCTGCCGCTCGGAGCACAAACCTGGCAGCTGAGCACACTGGACCCAGTTGGAGCCCTGCTTCTCCCATTCAACAGAAGTTCAGCCAGCTCAGAGCATTTCAGACTCAGCGAATTATTTTGTGACAAAACCCGCGGGTTTATTGGGAAATTTCCGGCTGGCTCTAATTGGGACAGCTGTTAAGGCGGCGGTTTTCACGAGAGCTGAGAGTCGCTTTCAGATGAGCACAGCTCTTAAAGCTGCTGCTGCTTTGATAGTTGCTCACCGCCTTTCTTGGCTGATTATTAGGCTTAGTATCTCCCTGCAAGCTTAAAAAAAAAAAAAAA
>VXAC01008532.1:11082-22652 GCA_013399225.1 Rhipidura dahli
AAAAAAAAAAAAATCCACTTTACCTGTCTCATCTTGCTCTTCTCTTCACCCAGTATTATCTCCTGCCCCTCCTCCTACTTCAAGGAGACTCTGTAAGTTTGAATTTGGCCTTAAAGCTGAGCTTTGCAAAAATTAACGTGTAGAGCATTTCAGATTAAGGGAATTTCTCGCTCTCTTTTTAAATTTTAGCCCGCCCAGGGTTCACAAACGCTGTTGAGAAGTCAAAGTAAACATTTGCCTTGTTGCTTTAACATGGAAGATCCTGCCGAGAAAATTAACGGGGCCTATCTCCACAAAGGGAGAAAACTCATCTCCTTCTGATGGGGGTACTGCGAGACTCTCTGGCTTTCTGTAATGACTTTGGTTTTAATTTAATCGTTCTTCTTTCCTAATCCCACATACATTTTTGCCATTTAGCAAGGAAGTTGGATAGAGCACATGAAGGTTCCTAAACAGCTAATTCAGTCTCAGAGTCTATGAGCTGGAAATTTTCTGTCCTTAGGGAGCTGCAAGGGCTTGACAAAAGCCCTTGATAAACAAAACTGAATCTTGCTGTGATCTGCTGGGAATTCCCACCCAGCCCACCGTGCTCCCCACGTGGCAATAGGAAGACCTGGAAGCCCCAGGTATGTCCTGCAATACACACTGCAGATAGGAAAATTGCTTTGGAGCAAAGTGAGGAATGGATTAAATTTGGTTCATATTGAATCAATTTTTTTTTCTTTTTTTGTAATATGGTTTTCCAGTGAAAGAGGAAAAATGAAAAAATTCATCTTGTCATTTCAGTATGTTGTTCAAACCAAAACAGTGGTTCTTTTTCTCCTCTTTTATTTAAAGAAAGTCAGGTTTTAAATGAACAATGGTGTGCTGAAGTGGAAGAACTTGAAACGTTTAATTTAGAACACAGATCGATGAAACATTTTGGCATTCTTAAGCAAAACATTTTATTTCAAAGCAGGTTGAAATAAAGTGCTTTGATTGCAGCTGGTTTTGCTTGGGATTGTGGTTTTGTTTGTTTTTCTTCTCATTTAAGCTAATTGCCAAATTCTGCCTATATTTGCCAATTAATTTGCTGCCTCGGGACTCTGTTGTGCACCAGATTTGCGGTTCGTTTGAAATGAAAAAGTCTTTGCTCGTAAACCACGTGCTCACAAGGAGCTAATGAAGGTCCCCTGACTTCTGGGTCCTGATGAGAAGGGTTTTTTCTGGTTGTGCCTCCTGCCATTCCCCACGGGCAGTTCTGCTGCTGTTGGTAACCAGGCTGCTGGAAAAACACGCGATGCCGATGCCAGTGCCGTGCCACCCCTCTGGGCTCTGTGCTGGTGCCTCACGGCCCCTTGATGCTGCAGTGGCTAAGGCCACGTTACACCCCCCAAGTTACCCTAAAAGTGACCCCTCCCTGCAACACTGAGCTAGAAAGTTCTCCCTTTGTCCCAATCCTGTTGGTCACTGGCCCTCTCCCCACTCCCATCCCTTGTCCCATTGGCCCCTGTTATGCCACTCTGTAGATGCTGATGGAGCTTTAGCAGGGAATTTCTTCAGCTCTCTCGTATTTTGTGAGAGTTCTGTCTAACTAAAACAAAGTTACCAGTTTTATCAATATCCACACCTGCAACTTGTTTTTCCCAGATTGTTATGGCTTCAAATAGAAAAACACTTGGGAACAGACATGTTAGAGTTGGGCTAACCCCCTCAAGGTGTGGATGGCCAGAGGACCAATTACTTTATGCCATTTAACTCACTTTTTGCGAACTACCATATAAAAACCTTGGGGAAAAAAAGCCATTAAACCCCCGGCTTTGCCTCTTTTCTACTGACCTGGACTATGTGTGGTTTTTCTATGCCCCGCGTTACAACAGCGACACCACTCAGCCTTGCCTCTGCCCCCTGGCCCTCAGACTTTTGGTTTTGGATGCTCTGCCCACCTTTTGGAGTTTTTGGGATAAAAGGGGCATGGGCTTTGGGTTCTGGGTTCTTCTTGCTTCTGTTTCCCTTTGGAAAAGGGAAACGCCTCGGAATTGCACACAGAGAACCCCTCTGGCCTCTTTGTCTCCCGTCAGTGCTCAGACTCTCTGTGTGAGTGGCTGTTCACAGCTCCCTGCAAGGGTGAGATCTGTGTGGGTGCTGGCAGAGCTGCCAAAGCGTGTCCATGAGGGACCCTGTGGATCGATCCACCGAAGCCCACACTTGACTCCTCCTCACCAGGAAAGGCACCCAGGCCCTTCTGCAGGCCCTGTGGAGCTCACACCATGCCTCCAGCTGCCAAACCATCACCCCACCCCTGGGTGGCAGAGGGCAGGGATTCGAATCGAGAGGAGCCAGGTTTCTATTTAGAGCTGGAGGTTGTTCCTTCATCAGATTACGCCGGTTTTAAGTAGGTCAGGCGGGAGACCCGAGATATCCAAGTCCCCTTCAAAGGCATCCGTCCGTCACTTATTATTCCAGGCATTTCCCTTTCACTCTGCCTCCCCTTCACAGCCCCTTTGTCGCTGCTGCTGGACTCTGCTGGCTCTCGCTGTCCTTCCCAACACTTGCTCCTTTCATTGCCTCTCTCGCTCCTCCTCCCTCCTGGCTCTGGTACAGCCCTGGGGACAGCGGTGGCCTCAGCTGTGTCACCAAGCCAAGGGGTGCTCAAGGCCACTGCTTTGGGGTGCAGCCAAGCAGCTGGAGGCCAGAGGGGAGGCTGCTGGTGTGGGGTGCCCCTCACAGCACCCATGTCCTCCCACAGCTGTGTTTTTTACCTGAAAACACGCGGGGTTAGGGAAAAGACAGCAACAATAGCAGTAAAAACACCCAAAACTCAAAAGAATTCCTCAAACCTCCCTGTTTAACCCTGTTCTAGGAAAACCTTTCCCTTCCCTGATCAGCCTGAGGGCACCTGCCTGCTCTCCCCAGCAGCCCTGGCACTCAGGCACCCATTGCAGCCAGTTTCCCCTGTAATCAATCCCAATCACAAAGGTTCTGGGCACATCCAGGGCTCCTCCCGCACGTTCCTGGGCTGCCACACAAACAAATGCTCACGAGGAGAGCAGCTCATGGGGTGCTGTCACAGGGATGCAGCAGCCTGTCACCTTCATTACCCACACAGGCTGAAATCCCCCTCCTTGAGCCCAGGCAGGTCTGACAGGGGCGAGGGGATCGCAGTGGAGCAGCCCCTGGGGCTGCTCCTGCAGCAAACCCTTCACAAGGCATTAAACTGTGCTTTCCCCACTGACTGGGGTTATTTGAGTGCTCATAATTACAGATTTTGCAGGGTGGTGGCAGGGACCTGGCACCTGGGAGAAGAAAGGCTTGGCTGATGATGGGCAGGTCAGCAGGGCCCCGTGTCACCCAGCCCGGCCTCCCAATGGGTCCAGCACAGGCTGTACTGGGGCTAAAGATGGTGCAGACCCTCCTGTCAGTCACCCTAATACATTCACCAGCCAAAATCCCCATCAAGTCACCCCCACTTGGGGTTTTTTGAGCCATATTCTTTGCTCACTCCCAATCTATTACGTTTTCAAGTCTCAGTGGAATTTTTTTTTTTTAAGCTCAAGGCCTCCTTCAAGCTGATCACAAGGGAACGCTGAGTGCTTGTTTTTTAATATTCTGACAGGTGCTATTTTGCTATTTGCTTGTGATGATTCAGGACATTTGCATGTCTTTGTCCTTAATTAAAAAGCACTTCACCCTTGCTGCAGGGGTATGGAAGATTTCTCTTGATCTGTTCATTTTGGCGGACTTTTAACCAACCTATCCACTCTGTAGATGCGGGTGCCTTTCTGAGAGGGGGTGAAGAGCTGCGGGGGTGTAATTAAGGCTTCCCCTTTATTTTTTNTTGCCTGCAGTTGAAAGGCATCTTCAAACAGCCTCCTAGAAGACTCCTAGAGTCCCCTGTCCACCAAGCACATGGGCAATGACAAAGGCAAAATTTGCTGCAAAGGCTGGAGCTGGCAGAGCTGCCTGGGGAGTCAGCGCTCTGCCTCCCTGACACAGGCTCTGGCCCAGAGCCTGCCGACAGACCATCCCCCAGCCTGCAGGACCTTCCTTAGACCCCACCCTGCTTGCACAGACAGGACCTGGCTCAGCTCATCTCTACCTCTGCAGTGCAAACCCCTCCTGCAAACCCCCGGGGCTGGGCACATCCCTCTGCAGCGTGTGGGACAGAGGGGTGTGTGCCCCGTTTTCTGCATATGGGGTGTATTTGGAGCGTGCCATGGATGATCCTTGGTGTCCTCCAAGCACCAGCATTTTTTTGCAAGGTGAAAAGGCAGCACCTTTCGCAGCAGGGCCTTTCTACATGGCAGCACGTTGCCTTGGGCTGTCAGGGAGGCTAAAAGTGAGTTTGGAGGAAGGGATTCAGCAGCAGCAGCTCGGCCAGCAGTGACAAGTGCAGGGTCTGAAAGCAGCTCCCACTGTAGGAACCCCTCAGGCCTTAGGGGAGGACACAAAGGGAGTGGAGACCCACGGATACCCCTTGTTTGGGGCTGGGAGGGTGCTGCAAGGCAAGGGGATGCAGAGGGGTGAGGCAGCCCCGGACAGGGTGGCAGGAGCAAGGTGCTGGTCTGCCCTGGCTCTTTGCCCTGATGATGGGACCTGGGTAGAGGCCATCCCAAGGAAACTCCTTCCATCCCCCCAGTACAGGTTATTTCTTTGCAGGTGTTCCCACCTGGCTGGTGGGGCAGTGGGAAGGGTCTGCAGATGCACCTGGAGGTGTCACCCAGGAAAAAGCACCCAGCCCCTCCTGTGCTGCTGCTCTGCCCGGCCCTCACCCCCATGGGGAAATGGGAACCAGGCTCTGCCTTGGGGACCTGAGCCTTCCAGGCAGCAGAGACCTCAGGGATGGAGCACAAGGGCCCTGCGTGCTGAGATCCCAAAACTGCTCTCTGACATTCCAGCCTTAACACTTCTGTCTCCTCCTAGAAGATATCAGACTGAAAAACAACTCCAGCAAGGCTCAGTGTTTATCTGTTCTGCTTTTCCAGGCTGGGGAGCACAGGCTCATGGGAACCTTTGAAGATTATTTCTCTTCAGTTTTCTGAAGAGACTTCAGCCTCCTCTTGAATCTCTTTATTTTGCCTCCTTTCAACGCATCGGCCCGATTTCTTTGAGACTTAACAGCAATGAACAAGATTAAGATTGGAGCTTAGAGAGTATTAGGAGGTGATCTCTCCTTCCCTGACGTGCTGGCAATTGCCAGATCCAAGTGCCAGCATCCCTCTCTCCAAGAGGCTCAGGCATTTCTGCTCCGATGGCTTTGGCAGCGCAGGAGCTGCAGGGCAGCTCGCGGTGTCAGCTCCTCTGTGCTTCAGCTGCCACTGATTGCTTTCAGCAGAGGGGCTGGGATGGAGCAGGGAAAACCAGAGGGGACAGGGAAGGTGGGTGCTGGACACAGCAGCACTGGCTGTTGGTGGATGGGGTCTGGATTTCCACACAAGGAGGTGGGAAAGAGAAATCCTGGAGCAGGGGTGGCTGGGTGAGGCTCGCCGTGGCCAGCAGCCGCAGCAGCACAGCCCTGTGCAGCAGGGGGTTGATCTGGGTCAGTGTTTCACGGGGGATCTGAGAGGAGAGGAACAGAGCAGTGCTGGCATTTCTCCACGAGCTCCCGCGAGCACAGGCTGAGGAGCACCATGGCCAGAAAGGGTGCAAGTGGCAGCACCAGCAGTGGGGAGCAGCTGGATGGGGTCTGGGCTGCAGAGCAGCTCTGCCCTGCCATGGACTCAGAGTGGGAGCAGGACAACACCCTGATGGCAGGAGCACGGGGGGCTCCTGGGGCTGCTGTGGGGTTCAGCTGTGCTCCTGTGTCCCACGGGGGCCAAGAGGGTGTGGAGGGAGAGGCAGTGCCCTTGATTCTCCCATCTGGGAGTGGGTAAGAGCAGCAAATGCTCCCTTCCCCCTGTGTGAATGATGCTTTGGGGCAGGGGTGCAAGGGGATCTGCCAAGCTGCTCCAGGGAAGGAGCAGGCGCTGCCCCTGCTCTGAGCTGGGGTTGCTGGGGGCCCCACACGCTTTGGGATGGGCAAAGTGGCTCTTGGGGTCTGCCAAGGCTGTTCTCAGCTGGCCACCTCCCTGCTGAGCTCTTGGGGTGCTGCAGCCCTCTTGGGGTGACACCCAGGGCACAAAAAAACAACAAAACAACAAAAACCAGCCCCTCCACAATGTGTCCCTCGAGTCCAGGCACTCCAGAGAGAAGAGCATTTCCCTCTCTT
Organism: Rhipidura dahli; assembly: GCA_013399225.1. NCBI lineage: Eukaryota > Metazoa > Chordata > Aves > Passeriformes > Rhipiduridae > Rhipidura > Rhipidura dahli. The sequence continues at coordinate 17,270 of VXAC01008532.1, forward strand.
GCACAGGAGCTTCATGAGGGAGGAAATTAAAGAGGCCTTGAAAATGTCCAACATCTCCCAAGAAGGAAAGAGGCGTGAAAACCTGGGCTTGCTGAAGGCGTCTGTCACAGAGCTTTAGAGTCAGTCCCACCACAGACAGCACAGAACAGCTCCTGGGACCCCAGATCAGGCAGCACCTGCAACAGGAGGGACTGTGCTGTGCCTCAGCTCGCCGAGGAAAGTTCCTTTCCCTGTTTTCTCCGCTTGTCAACAGCCCTGCATTATCCTCGGGCTGACGAAATGTCAAACTGGCAGGCAGAGCGCAGAGCCGGGGCGAGGGGAGAGCGGGGAGCAGGGCTCGGATCAGCGGCGGGAGAGGGCTGTAATTGAACATCCACACTCGGACACAGATGAGCAGTTCCCATTATTTACTGGTGTATAAACATTACCGAGCCGGTGTAGAGAGGAGGCATTGAAATCCCCGCGCCCCTGGGCAGGAATGCCTGAGGGTATCAACAATAAAAGGCGAGCGTGCCTGCCTCTCTCTCCTTTTCTTCAATCCTGCGGGATCAGCAGGTGCTGATGTGGCCTCAGAAGGGCCCTCAGGGCTGCAGCAAGGGGAGGGCCAGGCAGAGTTCCTGCTGGCCACGGGCTTTGGATGGTCAGCACCACCTTCCACGTGTTGGCTCTGCTCTGAATCCCAGCCTGTGCTCTGGAGAGTCCCAAGTTGTCCCCGGCTGTTAAGCAACCCTGGCAGGAATCACTGTGCCAAACACAGTTTGCATCCCAATGACAGTTTTTGTTGGATCCATGGCCTTTCTGGCTCCTCTTCCCCTTCCCTGAACCAGCCATGGGGTGACAAGGAGTGTGTACATCCATCCAGAAGCAGCCACGTTTCTACAGTGAAGAGAAGCAGCTGTTCCTGTTCCTGCAGCTGCACGTCCCCAAAGTTTGTGTCAGCAGTTGCACAGTATTTAAAATAAGGATGGGAGTTATTCTGGAGTCTGAATTACCAGCTCATGGCCCTGTGCAGGACATCGGATGTACGGATGGCATAGCTGCAAATCCCATTTGAAAAAAAGTATTGAAACACCTGGTGCTCAATTTGCTGAGAATTCCCCCCTTTTTTTGTCAAATGTTGCCAATTCTCTTCCCCTACCCAACCTTTCCTATGTACATTTTCTCTTTTGACATCTCAATCCCTAGGAGAAATGTAACACATTCAGCCTTGGGCTGGGGAGGGTTTCAGAAAAGCAGAGCCATAAAAGCACGGGAAATGGCACCTTTCCCATCCCCAGGGTGACAGCAAGAGCTCTTCTGACACATAGGATCAGATCACCCAGCATTTGGTGATCTCTTTCCACTAAGAAACTAATTCTGAAGAGGGACTGCCTGCAATGGAAGGAAAGTGGAGACTCCTCCAGCAGAGGATGAAGGTAAAGTTCTCGCTCCCATCGATGCTCTCGTCACCCCCGGGACAGCTTGCACCAGCTCCTGCTACGGCCTGGGCTGTCCTCCCACACCCTTCACTCTCCTTGGAAAATATTCACGTCACATTTGTTCAGGCTCCAAACACATTTTTTTAATCTGTCAGCACTGCAAGTTCACTCCCGCACCTAAAAACCAAACTGTGCCCTGTCTGCTTCATCTATCATTGCTGCCCATAAAGGTGGGAAGGCAGAGCCCAGCTGAAGCCGTTATTGATGTCATGTGAGCCCAGATACAGCATCTGCTGCTGTGCCTGGTGAGCCTGAAAGAGACAAAACCTGAGTTATGTTGAACAAATGCCCTGGTGGAGTAAACAAATGTTTCTGCTGTGCAGGACATGCCCCAAGTCAGAGAAAAAGGGCCAAGCCTTAGAGAGGGTTTTTCATGCCCCAAGTTTTGCAGAGGAACCCTGCAGGCAGCTTCTCCTCAGCTGTCCTTCCCCACTCTCATCCAGCTCTGCCAGTGCTCATCCTCATGGTGCTGCTGCAGGAGAGTGAACAGCCCCTGCCTTCTGCCTGGGCACACAGCCCTGGCCATGGGGAGAGGGCTTGGCCTGGCCCTGCGCTGCTCCCAGGGGATGCTCTGGCTCGGTGACAGCTCGAGGACCAGTTCCTTACCAGGAGGACAGAGAGCACCAAGGACAGTGGCTCTAACTGTGCTCTGTCCTCAGCCTTGTGACGTGCAGAGGGAGGGAGGAGGGGAAGGCAGGTTCACCTCCATGCAGCCCTTCAGAGCAGTCTGCTGCATGGCCCTGGCACTGCTGCCTGCAAATGCCCTGGCAGCTCCTTGTCCTGGAGTGCCCAGCTCTGCCAGCAGTGCTCTCAAACCTGACCTGCTCCTGCACAGTCCCAGTTAATGTCTGTCTCTGCCTGGGGTCCTCCAGCCCCACTGTAAGAGCTCCTCCACCCTTGAGAGAGACATATCTGTCTGAGGCAGGTTGTGCAAATGCCAGGAGCTTGATCTTTCTTAGAAATGAGCTCCTGAACACCTTAGGATAATAATTTTCTCAGTTTTCCCTCTGATGCAGCCTGGAAGAAGAGCAGTCTCCTTGGAGAGAGACACCCCTTGAGTTTGGCATTGCCTGAGAAGGCAGCAGAGCTTTGCCTCCTGACTTCCCCGCTGCTCCAGCCTGAGCCACAAACACACCCCCGGTGCAGGAGCAGGCAGCACACACCCCGGGAAGGGGCTCTGAGAGAGCACAGAGGGGTTTGGAAAGCGCTGCAGGTGTGCCCAGGCTCATCCCTCTGAGATCCATCCATCCTTGCAAGGCTTGGGATCCATGGGCCAGAGATGGAATTGTCTCCTCCCAGAGCCAAATCCTACAGTGAGGACTGCACAGCCAAACCCTCATTTGCTGTGGCAGCTTGGCCCCCCAGGTTCTGGGCTCATGAGGACTCTGTAAATAATAGGTTTTATTGGTTTCCTGGTTAAACTGAAATACTAGAAGGGATAAAAAACATTGCCTCTCCTGGTTAAGTTTTGAATCCCATGACAGTAGACCTCAAAACAAATGTCTCTTCAAAGTGGAAAATAGGGCCTGCTTCCTCCCAAAACACAAGTGCAGAACATTACGTCCATCTCAGGATTGGGGCTGAGGGTGGTTTTCCTGGTCAGAACCATTCACCATGAATTTGAAATGGGTTTCTCCCCAGCCGAGCCCGTTCTGCTGATAAATAAGGTGTTTGCTTGAAAAGCAATGTCCTGGCTGTCCAGCTCCACCAACAGGGTTCATTCTTATCCTTGGTTCAAGGGAAAGACTCAGCCACAAAAGGAAACCCCTGCAAATGAAGAAGAACAGAGAGGAGGGCTGCTTGGAAGCTCCTGGTGGATCAAACTGCCTGGAAGGTGTGCCCAGAACAGCATCACGAGGGGATGCTGTGATTCCCTTACATTTCCCAGTCCATCTCCACTGCTCCAAGCACAGCCCTCCCCAGCTCTCTCAGTTGTCAGGCAGCAGAACGGGGTAGTCAAAAGAAATCAGCCCTGTGAATTTCCCCACATACCACTTCACATCCTGCGTCTTGAGGGGGAGCTGAGAGCACATGTATGAACCCCTGGATCTTCTGTGGTCTGCTCATGACCACAGTCCTTGACAGCTACATCTTTCCTGCAGCTATTCTTGCACCTTTCCCAACTTCAGCTTCATCTGGAGCCCTGAAGAACTTCTGGAACAATCCAGTGGCTTGCTTTGAAGCTTAAAGAGCTCTTTCCACCTTCACTGCTGCTTTAATATTCATTATTTACTCTTTTGACATGTGCTTCCTGTAAACTCTGCCATCCAGAGCTGGCTTCTTTGCATGAAGTAAAGGCAACATAATCTGCAGCTGCTTCATCCCAGGGAAATGCCATCTCAGAGCCTTGATGCCTGGCTCTTGTGGCTTTGAGGCTGCTCAGATCTCATGCTCAAGGGCTTAAGGTGATCATTGCAGCAATCAGCAAGGGAGAGAGCCTTGAAAAAGCAAGTTGTTACTGCTTGCTTGTGCTCCTGTGGCATCCCCACCGCCACCGAGACTGCTCCTGGCTCTGGGGGTGTGCCTGGGGAACAGGAATCTCCCTTCCCTGAACAAATGAGGCACCAGCACCCTGCAGATGGAGAGCAGAGCTGTGACAGGCCCATGAAGGAGACAATCAACTCTCAGCACCAGGGATGGTCCCACTCCGGTCCAGAGGAGCTGGATTTGCCACCAGTATTACCAGACCTCCGGGAGACGCAGGACCAGGCCTCTCTGGGGACCAGCTCCTGCAGCTCAGGTGGCAAAGGACAATTATTGGCACCTCGTGTAGGTCTCACAAAGTTTGTTCAGAGCAGCTCTCGCCCAAAGCTCACCAAGAAGGAATCCGTCACTCCTGTTTGCTACTCGGATGGCGGCAGAGTAAAGAAATGCCCGAGTTGCAGCTTGGCAAACCGTGAAGGCAGCAACAGGCTGGGAGCCCACAGCCCACCCGCGACCCCCAGCTGTCCCACAGCTCCTCCCCACGCACCATCCTGCCTCTTTTTGCGAGACAGCAGCCCCAACAGGTGGGAAAGGACCCTCTCTCGGCTGCACCTCGCTGGCAGCTCAGCCCAGCGGGGCCTGATGCCTTGCGTAATTTAGCAATAATTACCCACTCTTTCTTTTTTTAGACAAACACCCCAACTGTTGTGCATGGGAANNCGCCGGGCGGGCGCACGGCCGCCGCCGCCCCCCGGGGCCGCCGCTCGCCTCGCAGAGATGCCCGGGACGGTACTGCTGCTCTGCCTGGCCCTCGGGCCGGTCCTGCGAGCCAGGTGAGCCCCCCCCCACACCCCCTTACGCCCACCGGGAAGACCCTCCCCGCCTCAGTTTACCCGTCGGGGCAATGGGAGGGAAGGGGGTTGGAGTCGCAGCGCCTCTCCCCACGCTCGCCGCCCCGGCTCCAGCGGGGTTTCGGCACCTCCGTGCCCCCAGCTGTTCCTTCCAGCGGGTCCCGTCGCGGCAGCACCGAGTGCCTGCATGTCCTCTGCAGCCCGGGCTCCCCCTTCGCGTGCCGGGATCGAGAGGACATCCCTTTTTCCACCCTGCCGTCACCTCGCGGGCTAATCCTGCCCGGAGCAGGACCGGGGAGAGCTGGGCATCTCCGGGCAGCTCCATCCGTCACCGGGGCATTTCCACGTGGAGTCGGGCTGGATGGGAAGGGGCTTACGTCCCTTTGCCTGCATTCCATCCCCTGGGCCCCCGAAGCCCCCGCAGGGCGCGCAGACGGGCAGGGGGGAGGGTAACGCGGGCTCCTGCCCTGCTCTACAGGTTGGCCCCAGGTCGCGGCTCCGGGTGAGGGAGGGGAGCCCGGTGCCAGCCCGGTGCCAGCCCGGTGCCAGCCCGGTGCCCCCAGCGCTCTGGGCGAGGAGGAGAGCAGAGGCAGAGGCGGGCAGCTTACAGTTCTTTCCCAGGGCCAGCCG
>VXAC01008532.1:22706-65885 GCA_013399225.1 Rhipidura dahli
TTTTAGACAAACCCCCCAACTGTTGTGCATGGGAAGAGGGGAAAAAAAAAAAAAAGGCGAGTATTAAGAGAAATCAAACGCCTTGTTACGCAGAGGGGGAGCGAGAGCTCCTCGCACCAGCTGACGATGCTCGCTCCCCGGCAGCGCGGCTCCGGCAGATGCGCGGGTGCCTCTCGGCGCGCCCCCCCGCCGGCGCTCAGCCCCGGGGGTGCGGGGGAGGCCGGCCTCTGCGCGGGGAGGTAGGAGCCGCCGCCAGCCCCTCCCCGCCGCGGACCGGAGAAGAGATGCCCAACTTTGCGGTCCGCTGCCGGCGGCGCGGAGCGCGGGGCCGGNCGCCGCCCCGGCTCCAGCGGGGTTTCGGCACCTCCGTGCCCCCAGCTGTTCCTTCCAGCGGGTCCCGTCGCGGCAGCACCGAGTGCCTGCATGTCCTCTGCAGCCCGGGCTCCCCCTTCGCGTGCCGGGATCGAGAGGACATCCCTTTTTCCACCCTGCCGTCACCTCGCGGGCTAATCCTGCCCGGAGCAGGACCGGGGAGAGCTGGGCATCTCCGGGCAGCTCCATCCGTCACCGGGGCATTTCCACGTGGAGTCGGGCTGGATGGGAAGGGGCTTACGTCCCTTTGCCTGCATTCCATCCCCTGGGCCCCCGAAGCCCCCGCAGGGCGCGCAGACGGGCAGGGGGGAGGGTAACGCGGGCTCCTGCCCTGCTCTACAGGTTGGCCCCAGGTCGCGGCTCCGGGTGAGGGAGGGGAGCCCGGTGCCAGCCCGGTGCCAGCCCGGTGCCAGCCCGGTGCCCCCAGCGCTCTGGGCGAGGAGGAGAGCAGAGGCAGAGGCGGGCAGCTTACAGTTCTTTCCCAGGGCCAGCCGTTCGTAGCGCTTCTCTGTAAACAGCGATGAAAGAGCCCACGCACAAGGGGGTTTCAAGTTTCTTTTTCCTTTTTTTTTTTCTTTTCCCCCCCTTTTTTTACAATTCCGAGCCTCGCTGATGAGTTTAATGGCTAGATAGGGAAAGAACATGTTGTCAGCAGATTGTTACCCCCAGGGCTTGGGGGAAGAGGGATTTTACTGGCTGAAGCTAATTGGCAGAATAAGCCGCCTTAAAGCCCATCAAATCCCATTACAGATGCAGTCAGGGACAGGGAGCATGAATCCTGCTACTAATGGTCTGCCCTGCCAGTGCTTCCCGACCCCCGGGGGTGGCCACAAAATCCATCCCTGCAATGGTCCTCCGTGGCTCGGCCTTCCCCGTGCCCTGACACAAAAGCTCCCGGCAGGATATCCATGCAGGTGCCAGGGGACATTGGAGGGTTGAGAGGGGGATGGATCCGTGGTGGTCCCGGTTCCTGTGCCCCACCATCCCTGCAGCACATTGCCACGAGCCCTGCATTTTGAGAGGGTGAGTTGTAAGCTGCAAGATCACCCGGAGAAGCAATTAAATCATGTATCCATATACCCCTGAGCAGGGATGTTCAGCCCATAGCTGGCCTGGCCTCTCCTCTGCCCAGTCCCTCAAGTCTGCCTCTACCCTGAGCCCTGCTTTGCCAGGAGCGGTGGCTGTGGAGGTTGGGGGGTGGGCATGATGGAGTGGGAGAGGAATCCTGTGAGAGGAGAAGAAGAGCAAGTTATATCAGGGTCTTGCTCTGCATCCACTGCATTTTTCCTGGATGCGTTGTGGAGGGTGAATCTCCTGTTCCCTGCTCCTCGTGGTAGGTGCTGGGGTGAGGTGAGGAGCTCTGCTCAGGAGCTGCGTGTGTGAGCTCTTCTCCCAGTGCAAGCAGCAAGACCCTTCCCTTGGTGCTTTGTGCCAGGCGATTCAGCACTCCCCAGACAGTCCCCCCAGCACAGAGCCTCATTCACCAGCGTCTCCCAGGGCACTGCCTCGGCTGGGACCAAGGCATCCAACTTTGAGCCCCGAAGGCAGGATCCCTGCACGGCATCACACCAGACGCTGGGCTTGGCAGGTGCTGGAAACTGTGCAGGCTTGACCACTGGGGCTCCATGGAGTGTGTTGCCAGAGGTAGGAAGACGTGTGAAATGGGTGGGGTGCAGTTAGAGCCCCCTGTCCTTCAATCCTCTGCCTGCTTCTAATTCAGAGTCATCTGCCTGACCGTCCCTGTGCCTGCAACCCTAGGAGGCATCGGGACGGGTGACTAGAAGGACACATTAGCATGTGGTAATTAGAATTGACCACAGTTGCTTTTCAACCAAGGGGAAATGTTGTTCTTTCATTCTGCTGCTCTCTTTTCCTTGGGAGCAGGGAAGGCTTTCAGCTGTGCTTGCAGCAGGGCTGGAGACAGCCCCGGCATCTGCATCTGCACTAGGAGGTTCCTGCCTCAGGGCCACCACCAGCTCGTGAATAACAGTGGTTGTGCACCCCAGCCAAGCACCACCAGCTGCCCCACCAGGCGAGGAGCAGGAGTGTCTTCAAGGGCTCGTGGCACATGTTGCTCTTCCCCTCCTCCTGCCAAGGGAAAACCTCCTCAGACAGCCTGAGCACTGGGGGAGGGAGCCAGCCAGCAGCTCTTCAGGTGACTTTCCCCAACAAACAGTGGGTGTTTGGAAGCCTCAGCCAAGCAGTTGTGTGCCTGAGTGAGAGGGAATTAGGGAGCCAAGGCACGGCTCTGTCCTGCTGTAACACCACGGGTTGCCCAGGGAGGATTGTCCAACCTCATCTGTATTTGTGAGCACATCCGAAAGGACACCTCCCTGTCGGGCCAGCCTCCCGCTCTGGGCACCAGCAGGAGCTGTCATGTCCCCAACTCATCTGTCAAGACCAGGGATTTCCTCGCAACACCCCCAGTTCTGCCCTGCTGAAACCCCCCTGCCCACCTGCTGCCCACACTGTGGCTGTGTCCCAGCCCCACAGCCCTGCCCTGAGGAGAGTGTTCTGACGTCTCAACAAGCAGAGGTGAGGAAACGTGGCTCTGCCTTTCCCCCTGGCTGCACAGAGACATATGAGAACTGGCTGTCCCCTGTCACCAAGCCAGTCGCTGTGTGCCTGGAGATGGAGCTGCCAGGCCGGCGAGTGTTCACAGCACGTTGGGGATCTCTGCAGGTCTGCAGTGTGACATTTCCGTTAGCAGCTGGAGGGGAAATGCACATGTCACCTAAATACCTCTCCTCTGCAACAGATCTCGGGCTCTTCCCTTCTCAGTTTCAAGTGAGGCCTCTGAGAAGAGAGATTGGGGAGGAGGCAGTGGCTTGCACAGGGCGGCATGAGAGTCACACTCTTGACCAGCAAGGGCTGGTGTGTGTCTGTGTGTGCACAGATACTCAGAAAAAGCACATTTTCTCCAGCAAAAGCTGGCTTGCTTATGCTAAGATGGCTTAGTATGGTTTAGTCGACTGGGATTAGCTGCAGTAACAAAAAAGCATATTTTTGGTAGTGTCCCTGCATCTGTAACAGGGATGTAACTCCCTGGAAATGTTACCCCGAGCCTTGGGGTGTTAACCAGTGACACTAAATGGGGGGAAACCAGAAGACTGAGAGCAGAGTAAGCAGCCGGGGTTTGCTCAGCCCCAAAGGGGTGTTTCAGACTCGAGTGTAGCCTGACATCCTGGAGGAACGGCTTTTTTGGCAGGGCAGGGGGATGTGCAGACTTCAGTGCCGGCAGGGCAGGTGACTTCAAGTCAGGTCAGGGGAACAGGGAGAAAAGGTTTCGGTGTTTGTGTTCCCACTTTGCCAGAGGCAAAGCACCAAAGCACCAAAGCTCCGTCCCCCAAAGCACCGGCAGCGAGGGACAGCAGCGAGGATTGCTTTCCCCTGCCCTGAGCTGCGCTGCCGCCACATTATCCCTCCTTGCTTCTCGCCGGAGCGGGGCTAGCCCCCATTTCAGCCCTGTGCAGCTTCGGGGTGGGGCTCACGGTGGTCCCCCTGCGCCTCCCGCAGCCGCTGGGTGATGCAGAGCTCCCTGCTCGGGGGCAGCGCCACAGCGAGAGCCCGGCGGGAGCGCTGCTCGGGTGGGGAAGCGCATCCTGACAGCGCTGCTTAACACTCCATAAGCATCGTTAGAAAGTGCAGCGCAATCAGACAGCAAACAATGAGCTGATGTACCAACACCTAATGTGCGGCGGCAGGCGGCCAGCTGCGCGCAGCCCAGCCCTTGGCGGGGGACACATCCCGGCGCCTGAGAGCTGCGGAGATGCAAAGAGTTTTAAAGCGATTGTGAAAGCGAGTCCCGTCTGGGGTTTTGAAAAGAGGAGCGTCTGATAAATCGGCCGCAACGTGTCGATTTAATGCTTTTTCGCCCCCTCTAAGTGATGCCATGATGACTTTTTTGCCTTTTCTTTTATACCCCTGTTAGATCTTTTTACAATTTCCGTATTCTTGGTGCTTTTTGCCTCCATTCCTGGACTTGTTTGTCAAGCTGGGAGACTGAACATTTCAGAAGCTTCGCAGTGAGGGATCAGTGTGCCCAGAGCCCAAGGGCCTCTCCAGAACACATTTTGTAAACTGAGACAGAACCATCCAGGGGAAGGTTCCTTGGGGAGGGGGACTCATTTGAGCCTCTCATTGCGGGATCTTTGCTAGATGTGCTAATTAGTAACACCTCCAATGTAATACCAGATCTTTGGTGGGTGGGCACTGCGGGGTGCAGGGAGGTGCATTCGACCTGGACGTGGTGCACCTGAGGATGCTTAAAATAAATACCATGGGAAAATCCCTTTTTTCCTTTCAAACCGTGTTTGCCTCTTGATTTTAAGACCAGGAAAAGGCATCCCAAGTTCTTCGGCCAGGCTGTGCCTCCCCGGGCGCTGGAGGGAGAACGTGCATCCGTGGTGCCTGATTGCACCTCGGAGCTGCGAGGCTCCAGCTGGGAAGTGTCACCACGGTAGCAGCTCCCGCTGCGAGACCCTCGCTGTCGCTGGAGCAGGTGACACGCTGCTGACACGGCAGCCGTCGAGGGGGGTGTGGCGGCCATGGGAGCACTCGGCATCCTCTCCCACGTATGGCTGTGTCATTGCGGGGACAGCCGTGCGAATGAACTGCCCAGAGCAGCGGCAGGTGGTTGGAATTTCCCGGGTGGCTGCGTGGACCTAATCTAATTAGACGGTATAGGAAAACTCCTTTAGGAAAAGGGAGGAATACGGAAGGTTTAGAGAGGGCAGATTTGAGAGGCAGTGAGAGAAGCTGTTGCTAAGTGGATCTTGTCCAAAGGAGGATGGATATGAGCTTTCCCTGCCTGCCTTGAACTGAGAGCGCGGGAAGGTGGGATATCTTTAAATGGGAGCTCACGCCACAGGCTGGGGAGGAAGGGTTGGTGAGTGCAGGGAATGGGTTGTGGCAGGTTTTGGCCTGGAGGCAGAGGAGTTTGCATAAGGCTTTTATTTCCAAGGATCTGTGCAGGGCAGATGGCTGGGTTCCAGGCATGCCAGACGTGCAGGATGCCTGCATGGTTGTGTTAGGACTTCTTTTCTCTGAAATGTGTTTGTTGCAGATGCCATGCTCCCCAAAAATGCTGTTTTGTCACTGTCTCCTTCCTGAGAGGAAGCCTGCTTCAGGTGTCAGCAGCAGGCAGAGTAGTGGAAGTGATTTGGGGTTAACAGGCAACTCTGGGGGCAGGAGCTGCTGGCAGCAGGAGTGGGATGAGCAAGAAGGCAGGGAAAGCAGGGGCTGGCTCCCACACCTCGGGGATGAGCAGTGTGTCTCCAAAGGGAGCTAAGGAGGAGGTGGAATACTCCATGCCTGCTGGTCTTTCCCACTGGTGGCAAGGGCCCTGCATGTCTGGTGACCCTGAAGCGAGCAAAGGTGCCAAGTGAGTTGTGTCTCCTTAGCAGTGTGGCTGAGAGGAGATCCCCGAGCTCCTGATGCTCTGCCTTTTATCCGAGCTGCATCCTCCTCCTTCAGCATCTCTGAAACACAGCTGTGGCCCTGCTCCCAGGCAGTGCCAGAGAGCTGCCACAGCCATGTCTGTGCCCTTTGTCTCTTCTCTCCAGGTGTGAGAGCACGGAGGAATACGATTATGATTACCTCAGCATCAACAAAACCTGGGTCCTCACCCCCAAGGCACAGGAGACCGATGCCACGCAGATCCTCAACTCACTGCTCAAGAACTATGACAACAAGCTGAGGCCTGACATTGGCAGTAAGTGTCCCCTGAAGCTCCCTGTGGCCACGGGTGGTGACCTGGCCTGGCTGTGTCTTGTGCTTTCCATGCTCTGGTGTCTCTGTTGCAACACGGATGCGTAGAAAAACCACACGAAATCCAGAGTCAGGCAGAAATGGGGACAAGAGCCAATTTAATGGTTTTTTCTGAGGTTTTCCTATGTTAGTTCACCAAAAGTGAGTTAAATGGCATAAAGTAATTGGTTCTCTGGCCATTCACCCCTCGAGGGGATTGGCCCAACTCTAAGACGTCCATTCCCAAGTGTTTTTCTAGTTGAAGCTGTAACAATCCAGCAAAAACAGGTTGCAGGGGCGAATATTTTTAAAACTGGTAACTTCGTTTTAGTTAGCTTGCATGGGAAAGCCAGAGCTCTCACAAAATGCTACAGAGCTGAAGAAATTCACTGCTGAAGCCTTTTTCAGCATCCACGCTTTGGTGGCTGCTGTAGTTGGGAGTTTTGTGGCGACAGAGCTGTGCTCATCCCAGATATTCCCCTCGTCTTCATCCCTCCACAAATGCTCATGGCCCCGGCTCATTGGTGCCTGTTTTCTTATCTTTGCAGTCAAGCCCACATTCATTGATGTGGATATCTACGTGAACAGCATCGGGCCCGTGTCTGTCATCCAGATGGTGAGTGCTCGCGTGGCTGCAGGGTTGCCGTGTCCCCTCCCCATGGCAGGGGCTGGCCCAGCACTGCTGGCAGACGGTCAGTGCTAGCTGGACGTGGTGTGAAGGTGGTGTTGGCATGAGAGGAGGTTTCCTTTCCCTTGGCAAGAGGTGCTCTGACCTGCTGGGAGCTGGAGCTGGAAAGACTTGACCACCATCCCTGGTTAGGAGCGAGGTCCTCAAGTGCCCACAGTGAGTTCAGCAGCCCTTCAATGCTCGAGGGCTCAGGAGTGGGGTGATGGAGCTCTTTGGTCTCTCCATGGGTGGGCAGACACTTCTGCCTGGTGGCTTTGCCCTCTCCTCCCTGGGAAGTGTGTGGGCACCATGGTACTTGGGGCAGGGTTGAGCCAGGGCAGCGTGTCCCAGGAGGACTGAGAGAAGTGCCTGGAGATGATTTCCTTGGCAGTGTGAAACTTGGGTGCCCAGGCCTGGCCTGTGGTGGTGCTGAGCAAGGGGGAAGCAGGGGGGCCTCAGGTCCAACGTTTCTTCTTCATAACGTAGCACCTTAAAGAGATGCCACCAGCACTGTGACAATTTCTCCTCATGTCTCAGGACCCAGCAGTACCCAGCTGTACCACAAGCTGTGAAAACAGTTAACAGAGACACTCTTTGATCTGGAGAGCAACTGTTGACTATTTTTCACAGGAAACTTCCATTATTATTATTTTCCCTGCAAAGTCATCTTTTTTCTCTTTTCTAGCAAGGAACAAACCTGACTGCTGTCAGGTTTTGAAAGACTTCCCCAGTTTACTGGGCAGTGGGGTGGAGAGGACAAAGGAGAAGTACAGCCAGGACAGTTTGACTTTTCTTGTTTCTCTCAAACAAAACAGAGCAGGAACAAAACCAGCCCCCTTAATCTGAAAAAACACCAAGTTCCCAGGATGGACACATTATTTTTAATTTCCAAAGTACAACATTTCCAAGGAACAAACCCCTCTGGGAATGGAGGGCTGGTACAGTAGCTGTAGTACCAGTTCCACTCCAAGGAGCATTTCGAAGCAGCCCTTCTGGCCAGCCACCACCGAGGAAGTGCCCCCGAGCAGCTCCTGCTCATGAGCCACCAGATGGGCACCAGGCCGGGCACTTGCACGATGAGAGCACCATCAGGAGGCCCAGCAGGGATGGCCTGGAGGCTCAGAATTGCCTTGCATTGTTCCAGTGTGCCCAGTTTCGAGGAGAAGAGCCACAACCCAAGCCATGTGGGTGTCACCCCTGGCTGCCAGCACGTGCCACAAGCCCCTCCAGGAGTGACCCAAGAGCATCAGTGCAGGGGCTGGGTGTTCCCTGCCTGCAGGTAGAGCACAAGGGTCGTGTCACAACTGGTTGTTCTGCTGCTTTGCACCGCCCAAGGGTGCGCCAAGAAACCCACACAAAACCCAGGGCGCATCCTTACTCCTTCTCCTTCCCTCTCGCCCGTTCCCTTCCTGCCTTTCCAGCCCTGCTGGAAGCTCTGCTCCCCTCTCTGCCACGGCAGTGCTGCGGAACCGTGCAGGTGGCAGCAGCAGAGAGTGGTTTCTAAAATCCAGTCTGCATCCGGGGTTCATCTTTCCTCCTAAATAGGGATGCTGCTGCTAGGCTGGTTTCCTAAGAAACACAGCTCATGCCATGGTGATGGGGATGTGGGAACGTACCTACGTCCATCCCAGTCTTTCAGGATTTTGGATCTACTGGGCTAACACCGGCCATAAATGGCTGCAGGTACAGGAGCTTCGGGCATGTTCAGCATCTTCAGTATTTTTGGGAAAACAAGAATGTGACAGTGGCAGTGACAACAGCCACCCCCACCCAGGGGAAATGCTGTTGTGTGAACTCAGCCCTTACTAGAGACCAGGGAATCACGTGGGAGAGCTCAACCCATGTGTTCAGCTCTTTCTAGGAGTCAGCAGAAGCTTTTTCTCTTCATGAAATGGGGCTCCACCAGCGCACAGGACCCCCGGGGGTCCCAGCACACTGGGGTGTAAAGGTGGCCAGCACTTGGAATTGCCAACACCTGCAGGGCTGTGCTGGGGAAGCTGCTGTCATGGGGCTGATCCACCCATCTGCAGCCTTCCCACCTGAGGAGGGGATTGCTCTTTGTGGGAATAGCACAGCCAGGAGCTGCTCAGGCAGGGAGGAAAGTGCTCGGTGGGGACAATTTTGGGGGGATTTTGTTGCATCAGTCACAACTGGCTGTGCTGTCTCTCTGAAGTGCTGCCAGTCCAGGGGTCTCTGTGGGGTCCCAACACTCACCTCTGATCTGCAGACACCTCCATATGACATCCCAAGTAGACTCTCTAGTGATATCTCTCCTTCCTTGTTCTCTTGGGTAACTTCTTAAGCTTGAATCTGTGATGCCCTTGAACTCTAAACCCTTTTTCCATGAGGTTCTGAGATGATATTAAAGGCACTGAGGGCAGCTAGAACCGGGTCTCAAAGCCTCAGATTTCGGCTGTCTGTACCCTGAATGCTTCCCCCTGCTCATGAGAGAGGCTTCATCTTGCTGTGTTGTCTCCTGAAGCAAGAGGAAAGGGCACTGACAAAGCTGCCACAGTCTCACCTCTAGACTTGGCTGCTTCCCCCAGCTGTTTTGTGTTTGTTTGTTTGCTTTTCCATGCTGATGCAGTGAATTAAGTCATTCTGTGGGTCATGCCAGCCCCTGGCAGGCTGGCATCAAACCTATGATAGATGGTCTTTGCTGGGGACATCTCATTCCCACTCTGTCCCTGTCCATACAGCTTCTCCCAGCCTGAGAACCTCTGCCCTCTCCCAGCTTCCAGGCCCATCCCACGGGCCTCATCTTTGCCTTTATTTTTCCCCCCACACACAACCTGAGGAAATGCACATTTCCAAGGGAGGGGAGCTCAGATTTGTCTGGGAGGCAGATCTCTCTGGAGCCCGTGGTGACATTTCACTCTGCCACAGCCAGAGATGCTTGTGTAGGCTGGAAGGTCCACTGGAGGGGAAATGTCCCATTGATCTCTTTTAGGTGCATTGCCATGACAGCGTCTTACGCAAATATTTCCCTCTTACACAGGCTGTGCAGAAGACAAAAAACCCAAGTTCTGCTTTTAAGAGGCACAGCAGCACTGCTGTGGCTGTTAGCTTGGGCCACTGTGGCCTGTAAATCTGCAGCTGAGCACTGCAGAATGGCCTGACACGCTGCTGGGGAAGAAGGCTCCAACTTCAGCAGGCTGGGGTTTAAGTACTGGTCTCCTGTGATCCTCTGCTCGCCCTCAAAGGGTTAATGAGTCACTGCTGTCTTCATCCTGCTGGTGCTCTGTCAGGGATTGGAAGCTGGCCCTGCGCAGCCACTGCCCAGCCTCCAAATGATAAATCATGTCAGGATACAAAACTGATTCAGGTCCTTAAAAATGAATAGGTGATTTGAAAATGCCCTGTGCTGGGTGTGAATTCTGCATCTCCCTCATCAATCACTTGTCATAAATAACATTAACATTCAGGAGTCAGCAGAAGGTGGGCAGGTTTGGAGCAGGAAGAAATGTAAAGTGATTTCCTGGTATCTTTTGCACACCAGAATGGCAGCCTTGCTTCTTGCTTTGATGGCTGAGCAGGATTTTCATCCTCTCCTCCCATGGGGAAAGGACCCTCTGTGCTCTCCAAGCCGAAGTTCTGGCAGTGACCAGCAGCAGAGCTTGAAGATGGTTCAATGATGAGAAGTGGGACAGGCTGAGGGGGAAAAGTGGGACCATCAGGCTGTTTACTCCAGTCACAGCATGGACTGATTTCCTCCTCAAGCCCATGAATCTTTGGGTGGGATTGGGACACCTGGCACTCCTCAGGGTGGTGGGAAGCAGAGTTTACACCATCAGGGGAAAGATGCACTGGGCCATGAGCCCCTCCAGAGCTCTGGCTGCCGCTGAGTGCCGGCCAGCAGCCCCTGGAGCCAAATGAGTTATTATCCATAGCGCTGCAGCTTTCCGAGCCGTCTCGTGGAGCTGGATGCCCAGTTAGATTCCCATTAACACATTATTGAGCTGTCCTTGGCTTACCAGAAGCCTGGTGCAAAGACCACCTTGGTTCCCCAAGCATGTTTGTGGGAATAGGTGCCAGGGAGGGCTGCAGCAGTGCAGAGCACGGGAGGAGACTCTGGGTTCAAATTTTTTTGCTGACTGGTTGTTTGCTGGAGGGATTTGCTCCTGGTTTTGTTTTGTAATGGCTTTATTGCTATAGATTACAGCTTTAACTGGTGTCAAGGGCACCTAGAGCTCTGGATCACCTTCCTTTAGGGATGCTTAACTCTCAGGAAATGATGCTGTGGAAGTAAAGCAGGTGCCAGCTGTTGGGGCTGAGCATCTTTCAGTCCTGAGGATGTCCCTGAAGTGTCCATGAGGGACAGCGTGGCTGAGAGGGGAAAAAGTGCTTCTGTTCTAAGCTTGGGCATGGAGCAAGTCTTGCCCAGAGCTTCTCAAAGTCCTTCCAGAGGACAGAGCTGAATGTCCTTTTCTTCCTTTCTTTCATAAAACCAAGCGTGAGGCTCGAGGAGCCAAAGACTGAGAGCATGGTCCAGACACTGTAGTAGCCTCATGGCAAAGGTGAATGGAGATGTTTCAGTCATCCAGGGACCTGCCTGGGTTACCTGCTTCAGGTGTCTGGGATCAGAGGCACTGCA
The DNA here is from genome assembly GCA_013399225.1 of Rhipidura dahli. Lineage (NCBI taxonomy): Eukaryota > Metazoa > Chordata > Aves > Passeriformes > Rhipiduridae > Rhipidura > Rhipidura dahli. Next base: position 34,088 of record VXAC01008532.1, read on the forward strand.
GGAAGGGCTGCTTTAGGTGCTGAGGACTCTGTTTGCTGTGTGTGAGGAAATGCCCTTGTGTGCCAAATTTTGTAGCAAAACAGGATGACAGCTCTTCTGCTGGAGTTGTACACCAGCTCAATCTCATTACTTAATGATAATAAAGATGGAAAGAGCAAAATTGGCCTCCATCATTCACCAGGGGCCAGATTCTGCTGTCTGGGAACCGCCTGTGATTTCCAGCCGGGTTTCTAAGCTCCTATCTCAATTGTTACAGCAAATTGTTTTCTTATCTCTGCCTGTGAGTGGGGGGCTGGAACCTGAAGAGGGTGATATGTCCAAATACAAGTGTTGACTATTCATTCCCCCCTTCCCTCTCTAGAAAGGAGATGCACGGTATTAAATTCATAATGCTCTGCTTGGCTGCATTAGTTACCATGCAACACGCTCACGAAATTGAGGGTGAAGAACGTATTTTCCCACATCTGGAGTATTGCAGAAAACATTTAATAGATTTGCACATACTGTGCATTTGTGAAAACACCGGGAAAAAAAAAAGGGGGGGAGGGAGGGAAGAGGGAAACGTTTATTCGTTATCAGCTGATGAATAATTAATTTACAAACATTGTCTTGTTAAATATAAATTAAATCCTCATTTGACACACTTTATAATTTAGAAGCATGAGCCCAGCATGAATGAAGAGAACTCCCCACTGACTTCTTTTCATGCTAATCCCGAGGAGGCAGGGAGGGAGGCTTGGCTCTCAAAGTTAAAGCCGACAAGGGGTGGTGTTTAGGAAGGGGGCTGATGTGACAGAGAGAGCTTGGGGACCTCGGGCACTTCATCTGTGCTCGTGGGGAGGTGGCTGAGCGAGGCAGGGAGGCACTGGGTGCCTGCAGAGCCCTCTGCCAAGGATTCCTGTCGCCACTCGGAGCTGCGGGCGGCTGAGCTGCAGGACCGCGGCCCTCGGAGCGAAACCCCCGCCCATTTCGCCTTATCAGAGAGCGCAGCGAGGCAGCGGCCGCTCGGGGACGGCTGAGCTACCCCAGCAGCGGGGACAGAGACCCCCGAGAGGGGAGCAGGGCTCTGCCGGAGCCATCAGGGGCTCAGCCACCGTTGAGGAGGCTGGGGAAGGAAGCGGAGCCGCATCCCGGGCGGCGGTGGCTGCGCTCGTGGGACAGCCCCGAGTTCCAGCCCCGCTGCCCCGCTGCAAGGCTTGGGTTAATCCCCTCGTTCCTCCCCAGCAGACGGCGAAACCAAGACCGGGAATAATTGTCTGGCTCTGAGGAACACTTAAGTCTTGATTATACTTAGCTTTGGCTGCTTTGGGATAAGTAGGAAGGAAATGAATTGAAAATGGCACGCTGTTTAAAATGCTTGACTGTGCTCCTCTGGAGCATAAGATATGCCTATAGGTAAAGGAAATTTGCTACCTCCCCCCTCCTTTCCTGATAATAATAGACTCCAGCGGTTGCACAGCACTTCTCAACTGAAAGGACTTAAAAATCCTTCACAAATCATCTGTCTGGGAGGCAATAGCCCAGATGCACCCACTTTAGGGTGGATTGCAATGCCTAAAGCACGCTGCAGTGCTCTGCCAAGGATTCCACACTCTCCTTGGCCTGCCCGGTGTGCAGCGAAGGTTGGCCATCAGCAGAAATGCGGTGAGGTTCTGCAGGACACGCTCGTGTAACGGGGCTAGGCTGGGTTTTGGTCCCCGAGAACAATGCGTATCACGGAAATTTAAAATGTTGGCAAATGGGTATTGCTCACTGACAGCCCCGGTGCTTTTTCTGGCTGTTGTTTTCCATGGCTGAGTGATGGCTCGGTGCTGCCAGAGCCGGTGCCTCATTTATCATCTCTTCACAAATACTCGTGTGCTTGGAGAGTGCTCGCATCTCCTGATTCCTTGATGTTCAGGAGCAGTCAGTGTCCCTCATGCTGGTGTTCACAGAGCGGTGAGGTCACGGACAGGAAGGGCAGCAATTCTCCTTGCGAAAAGTTTGTCCTTCCCTATGAAAACCTCACCCCCGAGGCCACTGAGGAATGACACCAATCACATGTGTGACTTGGGGGACAAACCATGGGCTGCAACAAAAGGTCTAATGAAATAAATAAGTTGCTCCCATCCTAAACATATCCCAAGAGCTTCCGGAAGTGTCAAAGTTTGCTTCCAAAACGGAAAAGAGCTGATTTATTTGCCACTATGAATAATTCAGCCAGCTCCTTTTGTTATCCAGAACATACACTAATCCCCTCCAGATATTTTCTGTGCGACATCCATGTTGGTATTTTATTTACAGGCTGTGCAGGAAACTCAAGGAGTCTGTTACCAGGCAAGACGAGTGAAAAGCTGGAGGTTTGCATCTGAAATTCGGACCTAAATAAAACATGAAAATCTGGACAGTGGCCTCCTGGGGGCAGGGAAAGTGCTTTTCCTCAGAGACATTTCTGGAGAGCAAAGCCCTAAAGTTAATTAACATCTGTGCTCGCAGCCTGGTGCTAAATGGGGAACGTGGCTGTACTTAAAGGTTTCCTAAACTGCAGCATCAGTCCTGGCACACAGGTGCCTCCCGCAGCCCACAGCTCGAACAGCCTCCGGCCCTCGGGCAACGCGGGATAAATCAACATCCATAATGAAGTAAGCGGCTCTTGTAAATTCCTTCACGGATCCCATTTCCGCCCTTCTGCTGGCAGGAATGACTCAATCCCTCATTCATTTTGTGCCAGCCTTTGGAGAAAACTCGAGTTTCTTTAGCTGGGCTGAAAGCAGACGGGGATTTGTTCGCCCTGAACCTTTGCAGGCAGCCTGGGAAGGATGCTTCCAGTAGGTGCTTCCCAGGGAGCTGTTGTGCTCGCTGTGCCTGACCTGAGAGCATCAATTCCTCACCCTCACCCACAGAAAACCTTTCCTACAGCCTGGGGTCACAGCAGCAGCACCTGGTGCCCCTTTCCAGAGCCAGCAGTGGGGCTTCCTGCTTGTTGAAGGGCCACAATGACATTTCCCAGTGACCAGGGGAGTCTCCTTACTGGGGTCTGCCCCAGGCTGGAGGGATGTCCCTGCCCTGGCCACCCTGGCTGCTGCTGGCTTTCAGTTTGGCAGGGCACTGAAAGAGGCTTTGCTGTGATCCAGAGGCTGCACTGCTGGGTGGTGGGGAGGCAAAGTACAGCTGGTTCCACCCCAATCACCTAAAGAAGCTGCCCTGAGGACCCCCAGTGTGGGCTCATGGACAGGGCAGGAGGTCTGTGTGTGATCCAGGTACTGCTGTGTGCTCTGACCCTCATTAAATCGATTCCTCCAGGTCACAGGGAGAGCAGTGCTGTGTCAAATTTGGAAGATAAACAGACTCTGAACTGTACCAATAGCTGTCACTCGGTGGGCTGAATTATTTTTAAGGCAGAGTTGATTTATCTGGACTGAAGGCTTTATATGTCTCTACAGGAGAGAATGGGAAACTTCAGGTGTGTGAGAACCAAGTCAAAGAGCTGGTCAGAGGCCAGGGTTTGAGGCCAAGGTTTCTGGTGAAGGGCAAACAGCAGCATCCCAGGGGAGGCAGGCTCATTATCCCCTCCCACTTGGGACAAATAGCCAGAATTCTTCAGCATTTCTGAGGAGAAATGGGTTCAGGGACAATCAAAACATTTACATTTAGTTTCATCAGATTGTTTTGATTTGCTCTTCATATGGTGATAAATTCTGTCCTGTGTAAGTAAAGCAAGAAAATGAGTATTTGAAAATAAACGTCAAAGTGAAGTGCATCGACTAGATAAGGGCAAAACTAAATATTTTGTTAGCTTACTGAAGAAAAAGAAGTTTTTGAATAAAATTATAAGGTTGAAGTAATTCATTTTAGGGTTTGACAATTTTAATTTATTTTGAGCAAAACTTCACTTTTTTTTTTCCAGTAGAAATCAGTTCTATTTATTTCCTGCATTCCCAGATGAAGCCATCCTACCATTTCCCTTAAAAGGCTGTTGTGAAATCTGCCTGCTATAAATGTGCCTCAAAATGGAGACCATTTCTCAGAATTCAGTGGTTGTGGGTGACCACAATCAATGTGCTTCCAAGACCTCTTCCTGCCTCGGTGCTAAAGGCAGAATACTCAGATTCCTGCAGCCCATCTCCCTGAACAGGAAGGATTTAATCGCCCGTGGTACAAATTGGAAGCGAGCAGCCAGTGTGAGCCTTCCTGTGGCTTTGCTTCTCCTCTTATCTCCTCCAAACCTCCACACACTGCCCTGGTGCCTCTGTGGCTCCAGCTCAGTGTCCTTTGTAGATGTGGCCTTATGGTCAGTGAGTGGGCAGCTGGACACTGCAGCCACTTCACACCAGCACTGCTGACTGCCCCACCAACTCCCAGTTCTCAGTTCCTGGCTTTTGGAAGCCCCAGAGGGATCGAGCTGGCTGCTTGGGGCACTGTGGGTGGGGAAAGAAGGGGGTGTGATGGCTGGAGACCCTGGCATAAGCTTTGTGTGTCCATCCCCATGTCCAGAGTGCTTTGTGGTGAGGATTTGTGTGCTTGTTCCCTGACCTGCAGCTGGCCGGGAATGGCTCCAACCATCTGATCAGCTTCACTCAACAGGAGAGTTGCAGGTGGTGGCAGTGGCTCTCCCCAGGCAGATGCACGTGGGAGGTGTGAACCCAAACACTCCGGAGCGTGGGCAGGGGAACACCTTGTCTCCCTGTGCCTGGGGAACAGGGGAGGTCACAGCAGGGATCCTCCTGCAAATGCTGGGAGCTTTGTTTCTGACAGTTCCCCATAATCAGCTTCTCTCTCCCTCCAGCTCTGCCACCTGTGATGCCTCCCATAGCAGACTGTGGCCCTCAGTCTGTCATTCTCCTCCCCAGACACCCAAAGCCACCTTAGCAGTGTAATGAAGACAAGGGGAGGAAGCAGAGCAGTGGGGTAGAGGAGTGGGAAAAACTTGAGGGGGTTAGGTTGGTTGTTCCTACAGCAACAGGGGATGAAGTTGAGATGGTAACTGGCTGACATTCTCTTCATTTGGCTCTTGAAAAGAAAAGCTGAAGGCAGAGAGACCTGTGACATTCAAGATAAACCATTTCCTTCCATGACCTGGCATGTCCAGGGCTTGCAGCCTCAGTTTGTCACATGAAACTGCAACTTGTGAGAAGGCACAATGGACCCTGGCTCCTCTCTCTGGATCAGCAAGAGGAGGGATGAAAATACCTCGGCGTTGTTGCTCTCACAAAAACCCAAAGCCAAGTCCCAGTGCTGGAATTGGGTAAGGAGCAGTTAAAGACGTGCTGTCCAGCTCCCAGGAGCTTTGGACTGAGCTGAAGAGCCAAAGCAGTTTGATTTCTTTCAGTGTATGATTCTGGGGTACACAGGCTCTGCCAGTGTGTTTATTACACCACTGTGTAGAAAACAGAGCCTTTATCTTCTTCACCACTTCCCAAAGATATTCTAAAGTCATCGAGGGGAGCTGGGAAAGGTCGAGTGGCTGAGTCTCACAGGAGGCACTTTGAGTAGGCAGAGATTGCACAAAACAGTCGTGAGCTGGAAGAAAAAGACTGGGAATTTCAACCCCTCGCTTTGAGGAGAGTCCTTTGCACCCACCAGGTGCCATGGGAAGTGAGCAGCCCAGAGGAGCAGAGCTCAGCAGGTCCTGCTTGCCCAGGGGGTGGTGACCTGGCTGCCAAATGACCTCCACCCTTGGCCTGGAGAGGAGAATAACCCGGCCTGGTGACCTTTCTGCAGCTGCAACCCCGCTGCTTTGCCCTCCCAGCACCCAACAGGGGAGGCAGAGAGCAATTGTTCTTTTTCTGTAACCTGATTAGCTTCTCCCAGCTGCTTTCTACAGCCTGGTGCTCCCTTGAAGTCTCATTAGGGCTGGGCTGTGGTTGTGTGGTGGCTTGAAAAGGAAAACCACGAAAGGGAAAACAAAATGGGGCAGGGAGGAGGGACATCGAGGAGCTGGCAGGGCAGGAAGAGAGAGGTGGTAAGCACAGCAAGGGGGCATGAGAGACAGCATGAAACAGATTTCCTTGAAAGAGTTGGTGAAGCAGACTATTCCCATCTAGTTCTTCATCTGGGGCCAGGAGAGAACAGGGTCAGGAGGGAGGATCTCTGCAGAGGGCACAGACTGCTCCTCTTTTGTGAAACCAGAACTTTCTCAGATGTTTTGAATGTCCTTATTTTACCTCGAGGGTAAAATAGAATAGAATTAGAAAGGGATTTACACAGGTGGTTTTTCTCCTGGCCAATGCAGGCATTTCCATACAATGGGTGGCATCCCAGAGACCTGAGTGCTCTGAGCTTTCTTAGACCCAGCTCTGGTCTCTGCTGGCTCCTCCACCCTCTCAGCAGCAAAGGTGGTTTGACAGAGCTCAGTGCTTCTTGTAGTGAGTGGTTCTCACTGAGCAGGGCTGCAGCAGCTGCTTCCCCAGGCCCGGGCAGTGCTGCAGTGCCCATCCCAGGGCTTCATTTCAGTCACACTGGGTGGCACGGGAATGGGAAATGCAATTAAAGAAATTCCAGCTTCTCGTCTGAATCTTGTCAAGCTGTTCCAGAGGAGCGATCCCAGGGAGTTAATCGTATGCAGTGAGAAGGTCTGTCTTCCAGCCCTTCCACAGGAAATTTCCTATTGTCTCCTCAAACACCCCAGGAGCCAGAAGGACAAACGAACAAGAGCACCTGCCTGAAGTGCTGAATCTTCTCCTCCAGTTAATCCTGTATGCTTCTGTCCTCACCTCCTCTCTTTCCCCACCTTTCTTCTTCCTGCACAAGCTCCTTCCATCCCAAACACTGTAGGGAGCAGTTAGGCATTTCGCAGCGAGGTGTGACATGAAGACAACACTTTGGACAGACAGGGCTTTGCTCTGCCCAGGTATTTTCCAGAGACTGTGGCAACTGTGCTGCACCTCTGTTTGCATCAGAAGGTGCTTCCACGTGACTTTACTGAAGAAAAAAGTCCTGTCCTGAGAGTGGAGGGGAAAAAATCAAGCTAAAAGGAGGTGGCTCCTTCCCTGAGGTGCTTTGCATAATCCTTCAGTGAAGTGTTCAGGACCCTCCCCTTTAATCAATTCTGCCCCATCTGCATAGAGCATCCCGCATCCACGGCTCTGCCTTTTCAGTACTAACCTCATCAGGGACAGCGCAGACAGACTTGTGCTTAGGCAAGGCAGAGCCTGGCTGATGTCATGTCTCGCCTCAAGGACTTTTCCTGGTCCTCTGGGTGATGGCTGTTAACAGATGCTAAAACACACACGTGTAGGTCTTGTGCCCCTCGGGCTCACGGGGAGAGGCTCCTTGTGCCAGACCGTGTTCCTATAGAAAGAGAAACAGGCACCCTGGGGCTGCACGGGAGGAGATAACATCACTGCAGGGCAGGAAGCGATGGCACAAGGGAACAGCTCTGAAGAAAGGGTTTGGGGGGAAGGAAACAGTCTGGGGTGGTTGGCTGTCAGGAGTGTAAAACCTGCCTTTTAGATGTCCCCACTTGTATATCCATGGCAGCAGGGAGGAGCAGAGGTGTGGGGCAACAGGCAGGGAGGGATCTCAGAAGCCAGCAGCGTTTGGAAAGTCCTGTCCAGCTCCCATCTGCCGGCTCCAGGGGTGAGCAAGCCGTGGCTGGGGGAGCTTGCAACCGACAGAGCAGCATTTATAGCATGACTTGTTTGACAGCTCCTGGCACGAGCACAGGACAAGGAGATGGTTTTTAATAGCACGTTTGTATTATAAAAAGAGCACTGTTTCAGCTGAGATTCCCTGGACAGGGGCGAAAGACATTCAGGCAAGGACAGCGCTGCCGGTGTTGCTGCAGAAGGGAAACAGATGGGAAGTTCAGTGTGTCACCTTGAAAGCACAGATCACCGCAGCTCTGCTCCTGCCGTCCTTGAGAGCTCCCCTAGTCACTCCAGCATCATGTCCAGAAATCTCTCCCGGGTCTGATTTGGAGGCAGGAGGACCTTGGAAACAGAATTAAACTTATATTCGCGTTCTTTGGGTCTTTGTGTTAGAGAGATAGAACCTGCCCAGAGAGGGACACGGAGGTGGCCACAAATGAGGTGTCCCACACCACTAATGGGAGAGCTGGGAGAAGCCTGATGCTGCCCAGCCAGCCCCTGAAGTGGTCAGTGCCAGGCACAGCCTGTGCTGTTGGTACTGTCCCCTCTGCTGGCTGCCCTTGGGGAGCATCGTGCTCAGAAGCACCTCCCTGCCAGCCAGCTGTGGGCACGAGGAGTTCTGCTTTCAGATGCCAGGATTATTCTAAAGCACAGTTGTTTCATTTAGGTTTATGGGGTTATTTAGGGTTATTTTATTTTGTTTATTCAGTTCTTGAAGGCATCTCCAGACTTTCCACTGTTGCTGAGTGCGTTCCTTGGGGCGTGGATGCAGATGCGGGATGCGAGGTGGGATTTGTCTGACACGTTTGTGCTGCTGAAACCAAGCGGGATGGGGAGCCAGGACAGACATAAGCTCCGTGCGCTTTTATTATTTTATTCATCTCATAAACCGACTAGCGGCATCAGAGATAACACAAGCTAGGGCTGCGCAGGCAAAAACTGAGGATTTCCTGGTTACAGAGCATTCTTAAAAGCTTTTCAACCAATAGCAGATATTCCAAAAGTTACAGACAGCTGTTTCAACCCATCTTCTATATCACATGTACATTCATTATAAACAATACTTGCTTGTTTTATACCTTATATAACAGTGCATAATATTCCATTATTAAGCTTAACTTTATCTGTCTTGCTAAGCATATTTTTTGCAATTCTAAAAGCTGTCTCAGCTATGCTACAAATTTAAACTTTTGTTTTAGTGCCCTTGCTCTGCTGTATAATTGTATCTTCTTTAATATTATTGCAGCCAAAGCTATTCCCTAAAATCTTTCTGCTTTATTCTTAAAACCTGCTTTTATTTCTCACCCCTTAGAAGCCCTTCTACCCTTTTCTGTATTCACCACAGTTTGCAGGCTGGGAGGGCGAGTGGGGTGTCATGGAGAGGAAAATGCTCACCTGGGCAGGGCTATGGGGGTGTGGACATGTCTGAAGGGGGGACCCTGTTTTGCAGAAGAGGGAGACTGGAGGAGAGGCTTCCTGGCTTGCTTTGACCTGCACACAGTGTCCTACCAGCCCTTGAAAGAAAAACACCCCATTCCTGGGTCTCCTCCAAGAAAGAACTTCTGAGGATTTCCTGAATTGCAGCAGCCCTAAGAGTTTGTCTGTGATATTTGCTATGCTTGGCTGCAGGATTGACAGCATGGACACATCATATTCACATCAGACCACCTGAAATGCTGTCCCTGCTTGCCAGGAAAGCAGCCGGCTTTATTGGACTGCAGTGAGGGATTTGCTTGGAGATGAAGAGGGAAGGGAGCCCTATGAGTAAAAACAAATATCAGAACAATAAAAGCTAGAAAGCAACTGTCTAGGATATTAATCTCTCAGCCACACTGTTATTTAGGGTTTTTCACAGAGTATTCTGAGTTGGAAGAGACTAAACTATCTCTCCAGCAGAAAAAAAACTGAGGAATATTTTTCCAGGTCTCTGAACCCTCTGTTCAGAGGTTTTCTTGTTGCTGTTGAGTACAAGTGAAGTTGCAAAATTACACATTTGCACATTTAAATCCTTCATTTTATCCTAATTTAGGAGGCCATCAAAGACATGTTCCTCTTGTGGCTTTGCTCCTCTCTTTGGCATTTGGCAGAAAGCTAAGCTCTTAACTCAGAGAAAGAAGCTCGTAAATGGAACAGGGGAACCACGGGGTCCCAGCCCCTCTAAATTTCACTAAATGCACCCTCGAGAGGGGTCAGCTGGACTGAACACACAAACTTGATCAAAGCCGTTTGAAAAGGGTGTTTTGATGAGGCCCAGCTGTGTTTATTTGGTGTACAAGGCAACCTGAAAACACCTGCTGTTCATTTCAAGATGTGCCATGCAAACCCTGTGAGTTTAAGCTGCTAGTCTGAAACCCAGCAGCCCTAACTCGTATCTGCTCTGAACCCAGGGTGGAACTTGGGCTAAAGCAGAGTTCCTAGAGCCAAACCTGACTGGAAATATGGGCTGATTCCCCATCTGTGAGGGCAGAGCAGCAGATGTAACCCAAGGAGCAGACCTCAGGGTAGCACACAAGTCCAGCTCCCAGCTCCCCTGTGCTGGGTACAGGCTGATTTCTGAGCAAGTCTCTTTTCTTTTGGATTGAAAACATTTGGGGTTTTCTTAGAAATGACTTTTCACGTAGCTTTTGAAAAGTGAAAGGCTTTGAGAGTGCAGTAAAGTCCTTTTGTTGTTATTTTTTTCTTCCTGTATGAAACACCCCTGTCAGCTCCCCATCCTTTTATTTCCCACAAATGTTCTTTCACCGAGCACCACTCTTCCCACTAAATGTTTTCAGACTTTTGCCATCCTGTTTCCACAAGGAAAGCCAGGGCTGATCAGGGATGTGCTGCAGTGCAAGGTGATGTCAGTGACCCAGGGCCAGCAGGGAGGTGCTGAAAGGCTGGGTTGGATATGAGCACGCTCATCCAGCAGAGGCAACACTGCAGGGCATCCGTAACTGGCATGGCATAAACTCACGTGGCAGTATTGAGGGTAGGCAGCCCGCAGGGTTTGCCTCATGGGGAGTTTGTTTTATCATTTTGTGACTGAAATTCGATGTCGTATTGCCTGAGTGCCAACATGTGTGTGCTACCCCACGTGTGATCCAAATGGTGTGGCCAAACTGTTAAAGCAATTCCTCCCTACTTCGTTAGCTCCTTCTGTTAAAAACACTAAAAATGCCTGTGCTTTCACAGAGGAGTTAACAACCTCCATGTGCTGCACAGCAGATGGTACAGTAATGGTGGAGGCGTATTTTACAATAACCCTTTTCCACATAGGGAAATCAAGGCACCGAGAAGCCTCTTTCTGACGGCTGAGAACAAGTCAGGGGCAGAGAAAAACTACAGGGGTGCAGGAGATCAACAAACAGTGCCCTGAGTTTTAGGGGTTGAGCTCATCCTGCCAAACTTCAGCTACTCAGTTTAGATCAGGGGACTCTTCCAAGGTCAGGAAGAGCAAGAGGTATTTCCAGAAGACAGCCTGGGCTGCTTTCATATTGAGATCTCCCTCCAGAAGTCCCTAGCCCTCTCCCTAAGAGCTGTAGGAAACCCATGGTCAAACACCTCCTGTTTTAATCACCTTGGCAGATGCCTCCAGCTAGATGGGATCTTAATAATGCCCAGGGAAGGGTCTGAGCTCTGTCCCAGTGCAGAACCCAGCCATGCAGGATTCCTCAGCATCAGAGTGGGGATTCCTGATGGGAACAGGTGCTGAACTCTTCAGGAGCTGGTGTGGTTTAACCCCACTCAGCAGCTCAGCCAGGCACAGCTGCTCGCTGGCTCAGCAGGGTGGGGGAGGAAATTGGAAGGGTAAAAGTCCTCCTAAAGGCCAGAGCACTTTTGTATAAATCTCGCCTCGGGTAATTCTGCAAGAAAATACATTTGTAAATGCCAAAATTTCCCAATGGGCTCCCTAAGGAGAGGCAAGGGAGCCAGCTCAGCTACTGAGGTCTGCCTCACGAATAGCTGTGCTAATAATAGCCACTGAAATTGGATCAAACCGCAGGACAGTGACAATAACAGCTCCGATTCGTTCAGAAGAGCTGAATGACTCCTGCACCACACCTTTTGCACAGGCTGGCTATGAATGGCACAAGAGGAGCTCTTTAAAGCTGATCCCTCCTGAAAACCTGGGCTTGACAACAAATGCTAAGCCCCTGGGACAGCTGACCCTCCACTCTTCCAAAGAATTAGCATTGATTATCCCAGACTTGAGTGCGGAACTTTACAGCAGGACATAACCGAGCAGCCAGCCCAGAAGTGAGATGTCACCAGTGACTCCAGTTGGGAGTTGAATGCTGAAAGTGGCATCCAAAGTGAATTTATCACTGCATTTTTGGTGGCTTTCTCCCACACCAGAGATATTGCTTAGGAGGAGCTCTGTAAATTCACACGAACTCAAACGGGGTGTGCAGCGATGGGGGAGAATATTCAATGTCAAATGTTGTGCTATTTTGGCCCCAACTCTGTGCCAATGCTGCTTTTATTGCCCAGTTTCACAGCCTGATCCATGTCTCCATCACCACATACCCTATATCCAAGCAGTACTCAGCGAGATGCAGAACATCCAGGTGCTGGGATGGGCCCTCCCAACCCCCTGGCTTTGGGCATTGGCCACTCCTGGGCACTTGGCTGTGAGAGCTGCTGCTGTCCCAGCTCCAGGTCTGCTTGGGTCTGTTCTGAATGAACTGTAGAGGCAAAGCCACCCCTTTGAATGTGCTGCACCTGCCCCAATTCCCCCCACTTAGAGACCCATCAGGACCCTGTCCCTGTCACCTTTGCTCATCCCCGTGTCTAACCAGGGCGAAGCATCAGTCCGGAGAGCGACTCGGCCAAAAGCTCTTCCCCCATGATCTCATTGCTATGCAAGAGATGTTTTTGGGACCCATCACTCCTCACTGTGGGCTGCCAGGGGAGGAAAGGGCGAGGAAGATGAGGTGGGGCCCGTGCTCTGCCCGCCCCCAGCAGGACACGCTGTCCGAGGGAGGGCACCTCGGGGAGCTGCAGCTATTTTAGCAGCACGGCTGGAGGAGCCGGCTCTGAACCAGCAGCGAGGGCAGCGCAGGGAGGATGTGCTGCAGTCATAAAAATTTCACCGAGATAAATCGATAGAGGGAGGAGGAGAATGAGAGGGAGGGATGGCAAAGGGAGACTTTCTTCATATCTGCACACAAAAGAGAGGGGGACAATGCGGGCCGTGTAGGTTCAACAGGAGTGAAAGGGACCAAAGGTCACGTCAGGAGCTGTTGGGAGCAGGTGACTGAGCGTGGTATGGATGGGTGGAACTGGATTTGGGGTCTGGTTCAGACAACTGCTGAGTGCCAGACTTGTTCCTGCATGGCATTAATTAGCATCTTCTCAGGCAGGCTGAAAAAGAGTTTAAGGAGCAAACTGACTTGCAGCAGCGAGCAGCAGGGTGGTGGGCTAATGGCGTGGGCTACTGTCAGTCCAATCCAGGCAGGAGCTGCCTCCCAGAACTGCCAGTTATCCGTGAGCTAGGACACGGTCTCTCACCAAAACTGAAGGTCCTTATTATGGTGGAAAATCTCTTTTCAGACAGCAAAAGACTCAGGATTTTTAACTGGTTGCACCAGAGCTGGCACCATGCAGCCCCAGCTTTGTCTTCTAATCTCCAGCAAGGGATATCTGCCCAAGGACCCAGAGTGTTCTTGGCTTTCATATGAACCATTCGCAGTGTAAGTCCTGTAGCAGGGGGTGGATTCGCACCAGATTTATGTACAGCACTGTTATTACTCTATGTACAAATTAGGTGTGTGGAACAGGGCTGGGCTGTACCCATATAAATAACAGGAAGAGCTGTCCACCTGCCTTCTCTGCTAAGCTGGGGAGCAGCTTTCCCTGCCTGTGACTGGAAGGTGTAGCTGAACTTACGGCTGGATTCAGCCAACATCCACCCTGCCCCTTCATGCCTGTGCTTAAAAGGAGTATTGAGTTGGCTGCCAAGAGGAAGCCAAAGGTTTTGATTGTATGGTCCTGGTTTTCCAGACCCAGCCCACCAGCAAACACAGAGTCTTTGGCTCTTGCCAAGTGTGCCATGGATGTCCTGGCCATGAGCTGAAGGTGAGCTTGGAAAGGCGTCAGCGTCCATCAGCACCCGCTCCCAGACTAAGAAAATAAATGATATGGCTCTGCTTGGCCTGAATCCTTGTCAGAACATCCCACTGCTCCTTGTCTTTCCCAGGAATACACCATTGACATCTTCTTCGCTCAGACATGGTACGACCGGCGTCTGCGCTTCAACAGCACCTTGAAGGCGCTCACGCTGAACACCAACATGGTGAGCCGCATCTGGATCCCCGACACCTTCTTCAGGAACTCCAAGAGGGCCGACTCCCACTGGATAACCACTCCCAACCAGCTCCTCCGCATCTGGAATGACGGAAAAGTGCTCTACACTCTCAGGTAAGTCCAGCTCTGCTGAGGGGAGGGAAAACAAGGACATGGTCAAGTGGTTTCCTAACCCAAAATCCTTTAGAATGTTGTCTTGGTCAGTCCAGCTGTTTTATTCTGTTAATAAACATTTGGCTTTTTGTTCCCATAACTTGTCACTTCCATAAACGATTCTGAAACAGAAGGGCTTTTTGAAGGTGAAACTTAGATGGTTTTTTCCTCACCTTGAAAAATATCCAAACGTATATTTTTGGTTTGGAATGTTCCTGCAAGCAGACTGATCTTCAGCAAATTAGTTCTCAGGGAAGTGAGAATGCCTCTGTCACATTAAGTGTTGGAATCAAACCGTCTTCACTGGCTCAAAATTTCTTTCTCTCTCTTCATGTCTCAGGCTGACAATTGAGGCTGAATGTCTGCTCCAGCTGCAGAATTTCCCAATGGACACTCACTCCTGCCCTTTGGTTTTTTCCAGTTGTGAGTATACATATTTTTAAAATAGCTTTAGAAGGCAAGCAGAGAAACCTCAGTGGAGAAACACTTTTCTGGGAAAACCATCCTCCCTTTTAGCTACATTTTTTCACCTAATTTCTATGGCCCCTTTCCTGAGCCATCACCCTTCATGGCCTGAAGCATCCTCCCACTCCTGGGCTAGCAGAGGTCAGCAGGGACAGATTTACAGCATCTATGAGTTTCTCCTTAATTTGGGTGGATGGTTGGAGGAGATTGTTTCACTGACCTTCTGGTCACTCCAGACAGAACACGAATATATTCTGGTGGAAAAATGGCACCCATCCTGCCTTGAATCTTCCCCCTTCTCCCACTCTCTGGGTGAGGTCTGGAAACTTTCTGCTCCAAAGGAGGGTTACTCAGATGTCCCTCTCAGAGTCTTCAGCAGAGAGGGCTGCTGATATTATCACATGTCTTCTGGTAATTTTGCAGGGAGCCTTTCTGCACCAAGAGATCCCTGTCCTTGTGCGTAGGTGGGAAATCTGATTTAATCATCTGAGCTCAGGTTCTCCTGCTTCCCTTGCCACTGAAGAGCTGCAGCTCAGAGCTCTGAGGTGCTTCAGAGGGAGGCAGCATGCTGAGGAGATCTCATCCCTTCATCTCCCACCACCCCTCACTCTTTGCTAATTAACAGTGCATGCCATACACGCTTGATAATTAGAAATGCACTGTTAGTTTGCTGCCAAGCTCTTACTCCATCCTCCTCTGAGAGACTTTCTCCTAGGTCCCTGCTTCACAGCAGGCTTGTTTCTTTGTCAAGAAAGCCAGAGGCAGGAGAAGCCATGCTGCAGCCTGCAGGACCAGATTTTCTTCTCCATGGAGAGTGCACCCCTTCTATTCCATAGATCAGCTGCCAGGGCAAGAGGTACAGGGAGCACACAGAGCAGCCAGAACCGTGCTGGCAGCTTTGCATTCCCAGTGTACTCATGCCTGGGATGGCACTCATGAGGTGCCAGCTGCCCCAGGGAGATAAAACCCTTAAAGGTTTCAGGCTGGTGGAGTCACAGAATTGCAGAACAGTCCGGGTTCGAAGGAGCCTTTGGACAGCCCCACTGACAAGGCAGGGTCACCTAGAGCAGGTTACACAGGAATGCGGCCAGGTGGGGTTTGGAATCCATAGTTTTGAATCCAGCATTGGGGAAGGGAGACTTCACAGCCTCCCTGGGCAGACTGTCCCATTGCTCTGCCACCCTCAAAGAAGCTCTTCCTCAAACCAGCAGAGCCCTCTCGGACCAAGCCACGTCTCGTTCCCAGCAGGGCAGTCCTTAGAAAGGCTCTGTTTGTTCCTGGCAGTGCTTTGTTCCTGGCAGTGCTTTCCCCATCCCCAGGATCTGAAACAGCCCATATGAGGGATGATGCAGTCCCTGCTCCCATTCCATGTGGGAATGCCTCAGGGCATCTGAACAAAAGGCACCTGCCTGGAGGGTTCCTGTTCACAGAACAGCTCTGGTGAGGTGCCAGTGCTTTTGCAGCCAGGCTGGTGGCCAGGATGGGGGTCCATGGCACACTGTCCCTCTGATGTCCGTACCCCTTTCCCAGATGGATACCCTCGGGAGGAGATTGTCTATCGCTGGAGACGCTACTCCATCGAGGTCTCTGACCAGCGCACCTGGAGGCTCTACCAGTTCGATTTCACGGGGCTGAGGAACACCTCGGAAGTGCTCAGGACTGGGGCAGGTGAGGCAAAGGGAGGCAGCCCACGGGAGCAGCACTGTGCTGGAGAGCTGGGGGGAGGTAAAGGAGTCGTCAGAGCACTCCACGGGGGTGGGGAAGGAAGGTCACGGCAGCACAGTCAGAGAAAAAAAGCTAAAAATGAAGGGATGGACCTTGGCTAGAGGGAGCAGAAGTGATGGAGATGAGTGGTGAGGAGAAGACAAAGCAAGGAGAGGCCAGAACCACTGATATCTGTCAACTGTGGGGTGACAATGCTGATGTGGATGAAGTTATCCCTAACTGCAGGGTCAGGAGGGAGAGGAGAGGGAACTAAAATCCCCTCTTGCTGCAGTGAGTGCACTCTGTCTGATCCCTGGGTGATGCTTAGGATTGGGACGGGGGTGGAGAAACCAGAACTTGCAGGTCTCGATCTTTCCTTCTGCAAACTCGTGTCAGGCTGATAAACCCCTGAACTGTGCTGTGAGAGACAGGGACAAGGCTGCATTTGTGCAGAAACTATGTAATGGAAGCTCCTCAGCTCCTCCTCCTCCTCGTAATAGCTCACATCCCCTTTCCCTCCCACAGACAACTGAGGAAAGCGTCTGGATTCCTGAAGGTGGGGTGAGCTCATGCTTTTAAGCCCCCTGAAAAAGCAAGGAGCAGTGCTCCTCGCACTCTGCAGGAAGCTGCTGCTCTCAGCAGTGGGGTAGAAAGGCAGCACAAACTGGGACACAAAGTGAAAGTGTCTTGAATGCACCAGTGGCCCTCTGATGTTTGTAATTCTCTTTTTTTTTTGGTAATTGCTTGCAAGCTCCGTCTTAACCCCAGAGCTGTCAGGTGGCTTTCTTCCAATACTCACTGCGAGCCTCTGGAAAAAAGAAAGAACCTCCACCACCGGAAGGTGCCAAATGAGCAATTAGGATGTGCAGCACCACATGCCTTTTCCAGAGGCAGAACCAGGCTCTCAGTGGAAGTGATTGAAGGACACCTCCTTTGTCACAGCTCAGGTGGTTCGTTAGCAAGCCAGGCCATGCAGCCTGTTACAGCCAAAGAGCTCCCAGAGAAAAGAAAACCTTGCAGCAATCAGCTGAAGATAAATGCTCTCTGCAGTTTCCTCCCTGAAACTTTTCCAAACTGTGTGCTTTTCAGCGTCCTTAGCCAGGCCCAGCACAAGCACAGCCTGGTGGCCATATGGACAGCCAGGCAAGAAGCCAGTTGGGCAACCACGAAGTCAGCTCTTCAATTAGTCACAAAGACATCCAGCAGGACAGCTACAGAGGCAGCCAGGTAGGCATGGAGTCCACTAGCCACAAAACCAGCGAGTCCCCAAACCTACTCAGCCAGCCAAGTGAAGTTAACAATCTGGGCAGCCACAAAAGCAGATGGACAGGCACTTAAAACAGTGAGAAAACCTCATCGGAAACTCTGAATTCTGAAACTTTGCTGATTTTTCTGCTTTAAGAAGCCCCATGCTATGACTCCAATGTCTCTGTTGCTCTTTCCTAGGGGAGTACATGGTGATGACAGTTTCTTTTGACCTAAGCAGGCGTATGGGTTACTTTGCCATTCAGACCTACATTCCCTGCATCCTGACTGTTGTTCTTTCCTGGGTTTCCTTCTGGATCAAGAGAGACTCTACGCCAGCCAGGACATCTCTGGGTAAGAGACAGGATGATGCATGTCTGATGCTTGTCAAACTCTGCCAGGCAAACAGACTGGCAGTGTTGGAGTACAAAATCTCCTGAAGCACTTGGCCATTTTCTGTCATTTTTGAGTTTTCCAGAGAATATTCCACTCCTTCAGCTTCCTGTGTGTAACACTGCACAACCAAAGCTCAACCAGATCTCCAGCTGTGCTGGCTTGGGCTGCTGGATTATCTCAGGAGAGCATCTCGCTCTCATGTCTTGATCTGAAACCCAAGCACAGCCTTTTCCAAGCTGGCAGTGGGGTATTCTCGTGCACCAAAAGGGAGAGTGAGGGGCTGAGCTGTGGCATTGCAGTGCTGCCCAAAGGCCTCCTGTCACATACACGTTTTCTACATTTCTTCACGGCTTTTCAAGGCCTCTGTGAAGGGCTGGTGACAGGAAGGTTGTAGGGTTAATGGGCAGAGTTTCTTGGCTGCCTCCACAGAGCCCCAAGCTCTGGCAGGAGCTGGAAGCCCTGTGGGTACAACCTTTTCCTGCCGGTCACCCCACAGGACCCAGAGAGTGGCAACAGCTCTGCCTGTTGTTTAGATTTTTCTCAGCAAACTGCAGTGGCTCCTTGAGGCAGGAGAAAAGCTTCTGTTGATTGAATGCTGCTCTGATAGGTGCCGGGGAGATCTCTGTGAGTCTTTAATAGGCTTTGGCTGTATCTGCATCTTGCAGCAAGCTGTGATTCCCAGCGCTGTCCTTCCTATCAGCCCTGCTGACTTTGCCTTTAATTGGAGGCAGCATTCCCAGCCCTGCCTGCAGGTCTCTGTGGGGATGGAGAGGAGAGGAGGGCCCATCAGCTATTCAGAGCCCATCCATGATGGCCATGTCTCCCCACCTCCCTATCAAAATTGATTTGCTTGGTGCCTGTGGAGAGAGGAGGAGGAGGAGGGTGTCGTTTCCAATGAAGGGGAGGGTGTGCCGTAGTCTGTGGCTGGTAAAGGAATGAACAGCAAGAGGAAAATGTGCACAGCTCCAGTCACTGTCTCAAAAAACAAAGGCAAGTTCCCCCAGGAGAGGGGCCCCTCTCTATGGGAAGGGACCTCAGCACGTGAAGAACAATGTATTCTCTCCACAGCCCCTGTGGTGCTTAATCCAAATGATCCCCAGCACATTTTGAGCCTGCCAGCCGACATTAGGGAGATGTAAACTGGACCAGTTCCACTGGCACCTCAGAAATATGGGAGGTCACATCACATCTGCTAATGCAAATACAGCAGCAAGCCATGAAAATCTTCTGCCATGCTCGCCCCCAGAGCCGCTGGGGTGACCCCAGGAAAGGGTAGCGGGTGGATTTAGATGGATGCTAAAGAAGGAGAAGCAGGTGGGCTTGCTGCTTCTTCCCCACATCCTAACCAGTGGATGAGATCACAATACCAAGTCCTGCAGCTGATCCTTTGCTGACTCCTGACGGTTCGCCTCTGGAAACAGAAACGTGAGCACTGCTGCTCCTGCAAAAACAACTCCAAGCCCCGCTCAAGTCAAAAGGAATTCCTTGTCACCTCCCACGCACTTGCCCTCTGCATCAAGGAATGGATGGATTGTGAAGAGCTGTCACTGAAGAATAGCCACGAGCAGATTGAAAATTTATGGGTAGGAATTGGACCAAGGAAATAAAGGGAACCTGGTGTCTACAACAGAGAAGCCCATTGACCAGGGAGCAAAACAGCACTGGCAGATCTTGCAGGACATTTTCCAAAGAGCACAAGGGCTCTCAGTCCCTGGGTGTAAGAAATCAGGAAAGGAAGGCAAGAGACCAGCATGGACGAGTCAAGAGTTTCTGGTCAGACTAAAGGGCAAGAAGGAAATGCACAGGCAGTGGAAGCAGGGACAGGTATCCTGGGAGGATCACAGGGATGCATAGGATACGAACAGGGGCTTCCCCAGGTTTTTCAGCCAGAAAGGGAAGGTCAGAGAAAGTTGATACAACTGGCAAATGGGTAAAAATGGATGAAAAGGAGGCTGAGGTAATTTTTTGGCTCAGTCTTCACTGGCAGCCTCTCTCCCCTCATTCCACAGTGGATGGACTGCAAGACAGGGACTGGGGCAGCAAAGTCCCTCTCACTGCAAGAGAAGACCAGGTTTGAGACACCTGAACCTGAAGAACCTGAACATCCCTAAATCTGTGGGACCTGACAAGATGCGTCCCAGAGTATGGCTGATGTGGTTTCCAAGCTGCTTTCCATGACACTTGAAAAGTCATGGTAGTGACCAGAAAAGGGGAGAAGGGTAGAAAGGAGGACTTTGGGGACTACAGACCTGTCAGCCTTCCCTCTGCGCCTGGGAGGATCATGGAACAGATCCTTCCAGAAGCTGTGCTGAGGCACATGGAGGACAGGAGGTGCCCACACAGCCAGCACATCCACACCAAGGGCAAGCCCTGCCTGACCCAGCCCAGCCTCGCAGAGTCTGAGTTTCCCACTCCTTTACCTGTCCACATTGTGTAACACCTGAGTTTTGAACATCTCTCTCATAGAGCATTGTCAGAGGGTTCCTCAAGAGAAGAAATGGAACCAGAGAGCCAGAGTAGCAGGAAAATGGGGGTGTTTTGAAGGGCTGGGTGCATGTAGAAGACAGAAGTGCTCCCTGCCGGTACTTACCCCAGCTCTTTTCTCTCTCAGGTATCACAACTGTGCTCACCATGACCACCCTGAGCACCATCTCCCGCAAGCACCTCCCTCGTGTTTCCTACATCACAGCCATGGACCTCTTTGTCTCCGTGTGCTTCATCTTCGTCTTCGCCGCTCTCATGGAGTACGCCACACTCAACTACCTGGTGGGAAACAAGAAACCACTGGAGCACAGCCACAGGAAAGCCAGGCTGGTAGGTCAGAGGGACCAGCAGAGGTGGATGCTGTTACAACACCAAGCTATCTAAAAATATCCTTCCTGAGCTGCCCTGGAAACTGCTGATGTGGTGGTTCAGTGCCTGGCCTGTACTGTGTTCACCCAGTCCTCAGATCACTCTGTGAGCTGTGTCTGAGAGGTGAGGCACAACCAGAAAATGTAGCTGAGGCTCCCTTAGAACAAGGAAGCCCCTGTCAGAGCCAGGCACCCTGTGCTCTCCTCAGAACTGCTGGAGAGCTTATCAGAACAGCTTAGAATGACTGACGTGACTGAATGTAAATGCCACTTTAAGACACCTGTATCATTTTGATCGCTGTATTACAGAGATATCTTGGTTCACAGAGATGCAGGAACGTACTTTCTTTTGTGGTCTTCCATCAGGAGACCTCCTGAGTGCGGGGATAGTGAACCTGGGGTGGTCGACATTCTCTTCATCCTCATCCTCTACCATAAGATCTGCCCAAGCTCATGGCAAGTACTTCTGACACATGAACTGAGAGAGGCCTCTGAGCTGGGACAGAACTGAAACAGGAAAAGACGTGTCTCTTCTGGGCCAGGCTCATTTCCCAGCACATCCCCCATATCCCTCATAACCCCCCACCCTCATATCGCAGGGTGGACAGAGCTCTTCCACGAGGCTCACGATGGGCCAACAGGAGCCACACGCAGCCTTTTCCCAGCTTCTGTCCAGTAACTGGCAGCGACCAGCAGACACATCTGGGCTGTGTGCTGCATCTTCAGAGACAGCTGAGCTCAGGGGAACGAGGGAAGAGGCCAGAACACATCAAACAGGTCATGTTTCTGCTCTGACTGTTGATGGCACAGATGGGGAATCAGAGCAATCAGACCTTTGCTGAGTAGGGCAGTGCCCTGAGATGCCAGGAAGGACGCTCACACTCATGCAGGGAGCTGCAGTATGCAAGCATGGTGATTCACAACCAGGTGCAGAGACTGGGGATGATCAGTCATCCCTCTCCATCGAACTGCACCCATGACAATCCGATCTGTTGCCAGCTGGGCGGGGATTGGTGTCTAGAACAGATTTTGTTGCCTTTTCCTCCCCTTTAACCCGTCTGCCTCTCCCCCTTCCAGCCACCTGCGGGCGCACAGGTGATGCCAACCTTCACCACCATCAACATCAACCACATCATGCACTGGCCCCCAGAGATGGAGGAGGACGAGGATGATGAGCCCGGCTCGCCGTGCCTGGAGGGGAAGGAATGTGAGAGGTTCTTCTGCTGCATCGAGGACTGTCAGACGGGGATGTGGCGGGAGGGGAGGGTCCGCATCCACATATCCCGCCTGGACTCCTACTCCCGCGTCTTCTTCCCCACCGCCTTCCTGCTCTTCAACATCGTCTACTGGATTGCCTATCTCTATCTCTAGCCCTTCTTCATCCTCAGCTGGAATGGACTGGACACCAGCCAGAGGGGCTGCTCAAGGAGCATAGAGATCTCTTGTGTTCTAGTCAGCTGTCAGTCTGAACAACCCGGCCTGGTGATTCCCTCTTCCTGCTCTCTCATCTCTTCTGAGAAGAACCAAACAGCTTTTTTTTAGCCTTCTAACATATCTTTTTAGAGAATCTACCCTTCCCCAGACAACCCCCTCTCCAACACCACCAGCATTGTATTCCTTGTAAGATTGCCCAAAAACATCCTATTGCCATCTCAAGCATTAGGGGTTTTGTCAAAAACAAACACCTTAATGCGTTTCATTTTTCCATCCAATCCTACTCTGAAATTTCAAGGGAAGTGATGGCAAATGGAGTTTTCTGCACAGTTATTAAGACTGCACAGGAAATAAAACACATCTTACGACTTCTGCACCGCTCCCACCAGAACAGACTTGGTGGGGTGCTAGAAGCTCGGAAAGGTCAGAAGGAAATAGTGTGGAAAAGGACAGCAGTGCAGCTTTCCTACAGTAGCTGGGCTTAGCTAAAATGTTTTGGGCCTGCCCAGACATCTGATGGCAGCACTGACGAGGCTGGAGCTGCTGCAAGCCTCCCCCAGCTCTCCACAGAGTCTCTGTGAAGCATTCCTCACGGATCACTCCAGGACACCCACCCACTGAGGCGCTGCTGATTCCCAACAGACGGTGGTGAAAAGCACTTCACCAGCTGGAAGGGCCCACCTGCCTTACTGGAGCAGACTCTTCAGGGCCCACGGTGACATTTCTGCTGTGTGACCAGGACTAGGAGCAGGCTCTGCAGTTGGGCACAGCCAAAAAAGGGAGGAAGTCCTTGTGAGGAAGGCCAGAAGAAGCCTCCCAAGCCTGTTGTGCGGTAGTTTTCTTGGGCAGTGGATCACAGAGGGGCAGTGCTGTCCCCTGCAGTGACACTCGTTGATGCCATCAGATCTGTGCTGGGTAGTGGGTGCCAACCTGAGGAAGTGGCACAGGAAAGGGAAAGCAGCATCCCCGCAGCTCAGATGTGTTCCCCTTCTTTATTTCTTTCACAATTGCATAAAACAAGAGTTTTCCCTCCAACTGGATGACCCCTCCCAGTTGCCATCAGTACTTGGCCTGTTTCCTCATAAAATCAGGAAATGGAGTGAGTTGTCCTTGACGGGTTTTAAGAAGGACAAACGTGGTGATCTCTAAGATTCCCATCTTAGAGGGATGGAGAAAAGCAAAACACAGTTTCAACTGGGGAGAAACTGTGTAATACAGAGGAGGAAAGTCAGGCCCAAGGTCCATAACACGTCAACTGGCTGCCTCCCCATCTACACCAGCTGCTGATGTGGCCCACAGCATGATTGTGAAAAGCAGTGGGCCGTTAATAGTTACTCACTGTGTAAATTAGAAACAAAAAAAGATCTTTTTTTTAAAAAAACAGCATGTTTTAGGGGAAAAAATTAGAACTTAAAAGGCTTGTCAGGAGAAGAAAGCCAGCATGGCTGCAGAGGAAAAGTTGGGAAAGGCTGGCTCACAGGACAGCTAACAGGGGCAGGAGGTTTTACACATTCTTGGAGAGCAATTTGATCTGATTTAAAGACAGATTTGGACACTGTTAAATCTGATCTGAATAATGAAGTGTCATATTTAATTCATTCACAAGTACAGCCTTACCTGGGCTCCAAATGAACAGCTAGAGCATCTTATTAAGTATACAATAGTACAACACTCAGCTAAGTATAACCTAATGGGGTCAGACCAGCAGAACTGTGAAAGGGGAAATTGTGCCTGTCTAACCTGTTACAGTTCTTCTTTTAAAATACCAAGTAAGAGATAAAGGTTATTCAGAAGCATAATTTGCTTAGCTACTCCAACAGCTTTTGAAAGGGTGGAAAGAAATTGTGGCGGGCGGTTCTAACTGAGGAAATTGATTTAGCAAAAGAATTATTAAGGAGGTTCTAATTAGAGGAAATNGAATTGTTAAGGAGGCTCTAATTAGAGGAAATTAATGTTTTAGAGAGAAAGACACAGAGAGGGAGAAAGTCTAAGAAAAGAATCAAAACAACCTGCAGACAAGGGAAGCTGCTGGGTGACAGTGCCGACTCCCAGCCAAGCTGGTTGATGTTCTGCTCCCGGTAGCAAAGTGTTATTAGATGTAGCAGCAGAAAAACCTCCTATGACTCAGCCCTACACCGACAGGGAGCTTGGATTAAACAGGGTCCTGTGATCTCTGTGGGGAGCCAAAAGGAAAGAGCATCCTAGATTAAATCTGGCTCACACGACAGGCTCTGAGTGAAGCACATCCTCGCATTTGGGAAGGCAGCTGTCAGGGGGTGCGTGGGAGGGGACGCCCCGGTGGCAAACCAGGGTCTCTGCCAAACGTCTCCTCGACAGGATCCGGTGGCTTGAAAGGTGTGCAGGCAGTGAAGGCTGCACTGAACACAGGGAGCAAAATGTGGAAGGGGAGCATCTGAGAAAGGGAGGGTGGAAGGGAGAATTGAACAGCCCTGTGCAAAGGAGCCCCAGCAGCTGTGGTTTGCTGGAGCTTCGAAGCTGTTGGTGAACACATATGAGCATCATGAGCACCGGAGAACAGACTTCAGCCCTGAGAGCAGCAACTTGTTGAAATTAGGCTTTTTACAAAATCAGCCAGGAGAGAAAGAGGGTGCACAAAAAAACCTAAGAGGGTGACAGGGACTTGGACAAAGTATACTCGAAAGATTATAAGATTTCACCAAAAAAAGATAAAGCCAACACACACCCAGGTAATTTAACCAATGATGGAGGATTTGACAGAGGAAAATAGTCTAGCGTGGGCTGGAGCCCAAGGAAGCTGATTACTAAGGCTGGGGAAGGAGGAGGGAGGGGGCTTTTTGGCTTAGGGAAATCTGTGCCCATCATCCATAGCACAATAAATAAAGGAATGCACAAATTCAATCATGCTTTTAAGTTTCTATAGTATCTCGAAAAGAAAAAAAAAAAAAAAAAAAAAAAAAAAAGAACGCCAACAAAAAACCAGAAAGCTAAGAAACGCCAAAAAGAAAAATCTGCCATTCTTCTGGAATTACTTTGCAAGGCTGCAGTTTCCTTATAAAAAAGGTTTTCCAGCTATCAGGAGGGAACCCAGGGCACGGAGCCATCCAGCAGCCGTGAGTTGCCCTGCTCAGCATGGCCCTGGTCAAGCCCCTCTGTGCCCTCCCTAGGCTGGCATTAGACACAGCCCCAAACCATGGGGCTGAGCTGTGCTGCTCTGGGCAGGGAGCACAGAGGCACCAGGGCTTCTGCGAGGCACTTGAGTTGCTTCAGACACCTGGGTGGCTGTGCTGCCTCCTCCTCCTCTCATGGAGGTGTCAACGTTCTCCCCCTCCCAGGAATTTGGTGGAGGAGCTTCAACCTGGCAGCCTCACCAGCCAGGTGGGCACTGGGCTTCCCTCACCTCGTGCCTCCCCTTCCCAGGGACCAGCAGGCCACATTCCCAGCCCTGCACAACCCTCTGCCATGGTGAAAACAAACACATCCAAGGCCAGCAGGACCAGAGCAGTGACCTGTCCATCCGTGCTGGGCACTGGTGAGGTGAGTGCACACCTCAACTTCTGGGACCAGTTTTGGAACACGGCTGGGGAAGGGTCTGGAGCACAAGCCTGATGAGGGGAAGCTGAGGGAGCTGGGGGGGTTCAGCCTGGAGAAAAGGAGGCTCAGGGGAGACCTTATCACTCTCTCCAACTCCCTGACAGGAAGGTTTGGTGAGGGGAGGGTCAGTCTCTTCTCCCAGATAACAAGGGACAGGACAAGAGAAAAGATGCTCAAGTTGTGCCAGGGCAGGTTTAGGTTGGATACTGGGGAAAATTTCCTCACTGGAAGGGTGGTCAGGCTGTGGAACAGGCTGCCTAGGGAAGTGGTAGTCACCATCCCTGGAGATGTTTAAAAGATGTGGAGACGTGGCACGTGGGGAGATGGTTTAGTGGAGGGCTTGGCAGTTGTTGGATTCACACTTGGACTCAACGATCATAAAAGATCTTTTCCAACCTAAATGATTCTGTGATTCTATCACTCTACTATCCTAGTATCTAATGATGGGGACTGGAAATTATGATCTCAGCATTTATGTCTTATGACCTTTGTTTGGACTATAAAAGGAAATCAGGGGAAAGGATGATTTTTCATTTCTCTGCCTCCAATTCCTATTCTTCCCCTCCAAATTGTGCCGCATAAGGAACCATTTTTAGCCTGTGTGCTCTTCAGGGCAGGGACTCTGTTACTGTGTGTTTGTACAGGGACTGGCACTCCAGGGCTTGGTCCTTAACTGAGATTTCTGGATACTACTTATTATACATAATAAACAACATTATTCACTGCCCATCCTTGCCACTGTCTGTCTACACCTTGTAAGCAGGGTAAAAATTGTCCCCTGTCCCCCTCCTGATGGGGGTTACTGGAGCTGGTAAATTTATTTATTTCCCCAGGGAAGACTGTCTTGTTGGAAAGTCAGGGAAAATGTCACTCTGATATTTTTGATGTGTGGTGGATATTTTTGAGTTTGTTGTTTTCCTTTAAGAAAGGTAGGAGTTGCTCCAAATCAGCCCTGCTCAGAAGCAGTCTCGGCCATTTAAAGTCATTATTTGTAATGCAAGAGAAGCCCTTTCTCGTTCCCCTCAGCCTGTTGCCATTGTAAATAAAATAACTGATGTTTCCCCAAGTGTTTTGGGGTGTAGGGGGTTTGCCAGTAATATTTGGTGGACTTTATTTCAGCCTTTCTGTTCCCTTTCTATACCCCTACTCATGCTGGTGGCTTTTGGAGTGATCATAAACCAAAGGACAAGCCCAGCTCTGGAGAAGGCACCTCCACCTCTCCCTGGCACACTGTGTATCCCTCCAAGATTTCACAGCTCCCAAAATGTTAAAAACATGAGGTCATGAAGGGGAAGGGAGGGGAGAGAAGAGAAGAGAAAGTTATATTAAGCAGTTACTTTTTATATTCCTGATATACATCCATTACAATTTGTCTTCCCCTTAATGCCTCAGATTTGCACGTTTTGGGAAGATTGAATTGAAGGAGAATGAGAGTGGCCAAAAATGCTTCAAGCCGTGTGCCCCAGGGCAAGGGGGGAGACAGAAACACTCCTGCCTGCAAGGGGTGGGAGCTGATGGAGAAACAGCTCCATCACCCAACAGCACCACACAACCTCCAGCAGCCCGTGAGGCACCTGCTGTGAAGGGCTGGGGTAAAACAAGGCTGGGCTCCCAGTGTTCCCATCAGACTGGGTGAGGAAACCCAGGAACCCAGGGGAAATGCCCTGTTGCCCTGCTGCCAGCAGACCTTCAATTGAAAAAAAAAAAAAAAAAAAGGAAAAAAGTTGGGGTTTTTTTAAAATTTTTTTAAAGGATTGTGTATGAGAAATGTGACTCAGTTTTCTGTCACAAGGACTCTCAGGTCTTTCAGGTTGTTTTTTTGTTGTTATTATTGTTGTTGATGCTTGACACAATTTTAACCCTCTCTACTTGCTTTTTCCCCTTCTCCCCACACCTCCCAAATAACATAAACAATAGAGTGTGGTCCCCATCTGTCCCAGCCACCCTTCTGGCACCATCTGAGCCTCTGCAGCAGCAGGAACAAAGCAGGGTGGAGGAGAGCTGGGAAGCCTCAGGAGCTGCTCTGAGCAGGTCGGCATAGCAACATCTCCAGGGAGAGCGCTCCATGGGGTAATTTCCATTCCCTTTAAAGCCCACTTGGGCTGCTGGAGTGGTATCAAAGGGACTCAGAAAGCCTGTTAATCAGGATTAGCACAGCGGCTTCAGGAACACCAAGGTACAGTGCCCTGAGCTGAACCATTCACCTGGGAGAACTCAAAGCTCTTGGCCACGTCCTGGACGAGCCACGGGACACCAGGTGTGGAGGCAGACAAGTTTGAAATCAGATGGCAGAGCCATCCATGGGGGAAGGGTCCCACCCTGGCTGCTGAAAGGCTCTTAAGCCCCTCTCCTGTGTTCACAGCAGCCTTTGCTGGGCTCAGGAGGCACAGACCTGTCGCAACATGGACGGGTAGAAAAACCACACAAAGTCCAGGATTTTGTATCAATGGCAGCAAGGGATTTAATGTTTTTTTTCCCAAGGCTTTTATATATCACAAAAGGTGAGTTAAATGGCATAAAGTAATTGGTCCTCTGGCCATCCACCCCTTGAGAGGATTGGCCAAATTCTAAGACATCCATTCCCAAATGTTTTGCTGGTTAGAGCCATAACAATCTGATTAAACAATCCAATAAAACAATCCACAGGTGACAGCATTTACAGAATGATATCTTTGTTTTAGATAGCTTGCATGGAAAAGACAGAGCTCTCACAAAATGGTGCAGAGAGCTGAAAGATTTCTCTGCTAGCATTCACAGATTTCTCTTTGTCAGCATCCACACAGACCCATCTTAGCAACACATTTTGCATGGAACCCACATGGCACATGCCAGGTGCCCCTGGGTGAGGTTTTGTGGTGATGCCCATGCCATTGATGCCTTGATGGGGCTACCTAAAAACAGAGGCTAGGCAAAATTAAGAGAATAAAAGTGGGTGTATTTATTGAAGGGCCTTCAGGTACACTTTGGGCAGCCAAAACCCCAGGGGCTGCACCCAAAATGGACTCCCAGGGTCAGGGGTTTTCATACTTTTATAAGTTTGGTCCATCTGCGTAACTGGGTTAATTTTCCAATTTACAGCTGCAGGCAATGAAGTCATTTACCCCAAGTTTGCTCCCCCTGAACTCACTATTGTTTACATTTCTTGGGGCCTGAGACAGGAAGGTGTCCTTGAGTTTCAGGCCTAGAGAGGAATTGTTTTGTGTGACCAAAATGGGAGAACAGCAGCAAACAGGCTACATGGAGTTTAGAGTTATACACTATACAACTGTGAATAATAGTTCATATAGGATATGAAAAATACAAAAGCTAAAATCCTGAATGTCTGAAGACCCCCAGGAGAAAGCAGCCCGCTGTGAACAGGAGGTGGCAGCCACAGGTGTCACCATGATTTCCCATGGCCACACATGGGCTCCTTGGAAAATTATTTTTGCCTTGGAAAAATCAGGCAGGGACATTTTCACGGCTGCTGGGATATGACTTTTACTCAGCTGCCATAAGGTTCCTGCCTTTCGTCAGCCTGCTGCATGAAAGGCCCGAGGAAGGTGACAAGTCTGTAAAAATTAAACCCATCTTTGCAGCAGCTTCACCACACACATGGGCAAAACCAGGCTGCAGGGAAAGGTTGAGTCACTGCCAGGCTGCCACGGGGCTGATTTGCACCTCTCCAGTTCTGCTGACCCTGACAAAGCTCCTCAGGAACCTTCGCTGGCACCTCCCCTTGCCAAGTGCGTGGTGAAACACAGATGTCTCCCTCACATTATTCTGCTGCTCTGGGTAAAACACTACCTGAATCAGAGATGAGCTGCAGGCAAAGCTTCCCATCTGGGACTGGAGTACCAGTTCCCTGGTACACTTGGCTCTTCCTGGAGAAATAACAGTAGGTTTAGTCAAAAAATCCCCGTGGCAGACATTCAGTCCTTCACACTGCAGTCTGTTTTTCAGGATCGTGCAGTCCAGGGCTGCTGGCAGCCACACTTTCAGCTGTGCCCATCACAAAGGAAAAAGGCCTTTGCCATATTGGCAGCTGGACCAGGTTCAGGCAGCTCTGAAAGACATTTTAAGGCAGAGAGGGGCCTATGCTCACCTCCCATTTTAGCCACAGAAACTCCCAGTAGCCTCAAAGACTATATACACAGCAGCAGAAACTCACCAGGCCAGAAAAAAACAGGAATCCCTGCCCAAATGTTTACAGTCAGCATCTTGAAAATGCCCAGTACCTGCTGTGGTCCTTGCCATAAGGAACATTCCACAAGGAAAATCCTTCACTAACCAACCCTTCTGTCACAGCCAGGCTTCCCCCAGCATCCAACAGAGATCAGGAGCTCAGGAAAGACAATGTGAGAGAAGGAAAAGCTGTAGTAAGGATTTTCAGTCAGCCAGGACTGCGACACCTCAAAATAACAGGTACAAAAATAATTCCAGGTGACTGCATTTCGGAGTAAGACCACACATTGGCCAAGCAGGTAGAATCATAGAATTGAGGAATAGTTTGGGTTAGGAGGAATCTTTAAATTCCATCTAGATCAGGTGGCTCAGAGCCTCAGAACCTGACCTTGGGTGTTTTCAGGAATGGGGCTTCTACCTGAGCAACCTGTGCCAGGTTTTCACCACCCTCTTTATAAAAAAAAACCAAAACTTGTCCTTTTATCTGGTCTGAATTTACAATCTTTTAGTTTAAAATAATTATCCCTTGTTCCATTTTGGCACTGAACCAGAGAGCAAAAGGAACTGCAAAGCCCCTGTAGCCCCCTCTACTCAGCACCACTGGGATATTAAAGCCTAAGAGCCAAGTGGAGGAACACACTGAGCTCATTCAGGCATTTCTCATTAGTTTCCCATGATTTCTCAATATCCTGCTACTCAATATATTCATCTGGCAGCAAATTAGAGATGAGGGAAAAGCATCTCTCCCTAAATCATCCAGAGAACACAAAGCGACGAAGCAAAATCATAACAGACAGGGAAACTTCTTGTGAGTCATCATCTTCCCACATTCCCCTCTCCCTTTGCAGCACTGCTGATAGCCCCAGGATTGTTCCATGAAGCCTGGAACCAGAAGGTACCAATTCCTGGTTGGTTTTGGTTTTTTTTTTTTTTTGCTCTCATTTAACATGAGTAAAGGAAGAAAGCAGCAATTACATCTCTGTGTCCCTCTACTTCAGGCCCCTTGTACATGCTCTGCTGAGATTGATGGCCCAGTTATGCCAAATCCATGACATAAATTCCCCATCCCTTTCCCATCGTGCCCAATAAAATCCTGCCCACCCACCACCACCAATAAAGAAACACCAACCAAACAAACAAACAAAAAAGCCCAACAAAATAATACCAAACATTTATCAAAGAGAACACCAGAGTGGTTGTGATCAGTGCAAAGTAATCCAGGGTTGCTATATATATATATATATATATATATATATATATAAGGAAGGGAAATGGTCTCATGTCTGTAGAACAAAGAAGATGTTTTTGTCAAACCCTCAGATCCATGTGCTCAAACTGCAAGGCAATTTCAGTGGCATTGGTTTTGCTGAATACTACCCCATATTTCAAATTATGGCTTGATCATCAACTTTCCCTGCTCAAAAAGAAAGATAAAAATTTGCCCTAGGCTGCTGTATTTTAAAGAATAGTTTCTGATTTCTTTTGCCAAATTTTCAGAACGAATACATTTGTCCTTGAGATACGTTTTATTTGATCTGCATTGATATTCACAGAGTAACCCACTTCTCCCCAGTTGAAGGGACGGAAATGTTTGCTACAGAGACTTCAGATAAGCCATTAATAAATGCTGCTGGGTTTAGGGGTTGCAGGGTCACCATTCCATGTGGACCTATAGGTAGCCAACATCCCTACAGAGTTTAGGACATGAATTCAAATTCAGTACCAGTGTGCGTGGATATATTGGGGAAAACTTGGCAGGTTGAAACCATCCCCACCTTTCATCAGCTAAAGCAACAGAAATATCTAGTTTGGAACTNAACACCAACCAAACAAACAAACAAAAAAGCCCAACAAAATAATACCAAACATTTATCAAAGAGAACACCAGAGTGGTTGTGATCAGTGCAAAGTAATCCAGGGTTGCTATATATATATATATATATATATATATATATA
>VXAC01008532.1:65989-136128 GCA_013399225.1 Rhipidura dahli
CCATGTGCTCAAACTGCAAGGCAATTTCAGTGGCATTGGTTTTGCTGAATACTACCCCATATTTCAAATTATGGCTTGATCATCAACTTTCCCTGCTCAAAAAGAAAGATAAAAATTTGCCCTAGGCTGCTGTATTTTAAAGAATAGTTTCTGATTTCTTTGGCCAAATTTTCAGAACGAATACATTTGTCCTTGAGATACGTTTTATTTGATCTGCATTGATATTCACAGAGTAACCCACTTCTCCCCAGTTGAAGGGACGGAAATGTTTGCTACAGAGACTTCAGATAAGCCATTAATAAATGCTGCTGGGTTTAGGGGTTGCAGGGTCACCATTCCATGTGGACCTATAGGTAGCCAACATCCCTACAGAGTTTAGGACATGAATTCAAATTCAGTACCAGTGTGCGTGGATATATTGGGGAAAACTTGGCAGGTTGAAACCATCCCCACCTTTCATCAGCTAAAGCAACAGAAATATCTAGTTTGGAACTCTTGGGATCCAAAAGTGCAGAAAGCTGAGTCCGCAGACACCATCCCACTTGTGACAAGAGGGATGAAAAGCAGCGAGGTCTTGGCATGGCACCCCAGAAAGGGAATGCCGTGAAGTCAGCTCATCCCTGGAGTCTCCCACCTCCTTCTTGCTCTGTGACTCCTTACTGA
This sequence comes from Rhipidura dahli, assembly GCA_013399225.1. Lineage (NCBI taxonomy): Eukaryota > Metazoa > Chordata > Aves > Passeriformes > Rhipiduridae > Rhipidura > Rhipidura dahli. The sequence goes on from VXAC01008532.1 coordinate 66,653, forward strand.
GGCTACTGCCCTTGCAAACTGGAAAATCTATATGAAGTGATGTGCAAAAACCATCCAAAGATGCAGGAGGTTGCTCACCCTGTTTGTTCCCTCACACACAAAACCAGTTTTTGACACCAAGTACCTCTTGCAGAGACAGCTTCCACCTGCTGATTGTCCCAGCTCCTCTCCAGGGAAGAGTTTATCTCAGTGACTCTTGAAAATACCCAGTCAGGAGGGGAGACCTGGAGTGCTGAAATGTGTGGACCATGCTGCTTTTTCCAATGCTTTTACCAGCCAGAGGTTTGGGCTCTCCAGGAACAGGGTCCCAAGGGAGCAGAAATTTATTTGGCTGATCCCTGTGTTTACAGGAAGAAGGAAGAAAAGCAGGACATGACTTCAGAAAAAGTTTTACTCCAAAAGGCAGCTGATGAATGCAGGAAAGTCACCTGCCCTCACACGGAGTTCAGGACTTTGGATGGAACAAGCACAGAAGGGAAAATTTTTTAAAAAAGGAAAAAAATCCAAAACTAATATAGATTTTCAGCCAACTAAAAATGGATCGGAACAGAAACAACTTCTCACTGTGATCAGATCCCAGAGCAAAGCCAGAGCTCTCCTCAGAAGAGCAGATTCTTTGTTGGTGGCCTGAAACAGCCTCTGTGAGGATAAAGCACAAGGACTTCACTTTCAAGCAATTAAAAAACCTCCTGACCCCAAGCCACCCACAGCAGCCTGCTGTAACATTTCCCAGACCCAGGCCTGGCCCTACATGGCCCCACTGCGAGGAGAGAGTTGAAAATTGCTCCAGAAACCTCCAGTACCTGGGAGCAGCTCTCGTTCCCCAGCAATCCTACTGTTCTCCCTGAATTGGCGCCAGGAAATGGCACTGGGGCGATGTTCACTCAGATATCCTGCCACAGGTGAAGAGGAAATAAATAGACTGGGGCACTGATGATGCCTTTTCCTGGTCTTAAAATCAAGAGGCAAACACAATTAGAAGGGGGAAAAGAGATTTTCTCTTGATATTTATTTTAAGGATCCTCAGGTGCACCACGTCCAGGTCAAATGCACCTCCATGCACCCCGCAGTGCCCACCCACCAAAGATCTGGGATCACATTAGAGGTGTTACTAATTAGCACATCTATCAAAGATTCTCCAGTGAGAGGCTCCAGTGAGCCCCCCTCCCCAAGGAACCTTCCCCTGGATGGTTCTGTCTCAGGTTACAAAATGTGTTCTGGAGAGGCCCTTGGGCTCTGGGCACACTGATCCCTCCCTGCGAAGCTTCTGAAATGTTCAGTCTCCCAGCTTGACAAACAAGTCCAGGAATGGAGGCAAAAAGCACCAAGAATACAGAAATGGTAAAAAGGTGTAACAGGGGTATAAAAGAGAAGACAAAAATTATCATGGCATCACTGAGACCTTGCATGAGAATAACACCCTCCTTTCCTCCATCTAATCCAGGGCAGCCAGGACACAGCTGAGCTTCTCCTGCTCCCTGAAATGCGACAGGGTCCCTGGCAGGACCTGCTCCCTGTCTCATCTCAGGGACTGTTCATTGTATGGGCAGATTATTATACAGCAAATTTTATTTTAGCTGTAACTGGAAAAAGTCACCAAAGCAAATGCAACAGCTCGGAAGGAATCAGAGCAGGATTAGACATTTATATGAGTAAGAACAGCTTCTGCACTTTGACTTGCTGTGATAAAAATAGTAAGAACCTCGGTTTTCACACTCCAGGGCAGAAAACTGATCTCTGAACAAGGTGTTAGAAATAAATTTCCTCTCACAGCAGTAGTCCTCAACTGCCCAGGCCACAGCACAGGGTCTAGGGATGTCGAGCACCCACTGCTGGAGACAAAGCTGGCTGGAAACCCGTGGGCTTGTTCAGGAGCTGCTGCAGCCAGGTGAGCGTGAGATGGGTTGCAGTTTATCAGACCTTAATGGAACAAGCCCATCACTCCCTTTTCCCTTTGCATTTCCTTGCTAACTCCCCAAATAAAGAGCACTGAGTTTGTGTACTGGATTCCAGGGATCTCCTCGCTTCCTCTGACTTGTTTCTCTGCGGAGATGGATCTCTGCCACCCCTCGCCCCCCTCTTCCCCCCCAGGCTGAGCCTTTAAGTGGTAATGGCCTTAACCCCAGCTGATTAATAAACTGGCTTGAGAGCACTGATCTCTTTGGACCATTAAACCCTTCCCCAGCGATTTAGTCATTAATCCCTCCAAAAGCCCTCCTGGATGAGGTTGTTGTTAGCACCATCAATCCTTTTTAGGGCCTCAATTTGCAGCGGAAAGGAGCAAGGGAAGTGCGGGAAAGGGTGCATTTGTCAGGCGGTGCCATCTGCTCCCCGGGTTACGGGCAGCCAAGGCAGAGCTCGGTGCTGGCAGCCAGGTGGGGGCTGTCGCTCTGCAGCACAAAACACCCACCACAGGGCAGGACAGCACTGCACCAGGTAGATGGGGGATTAAAGAAGGCCAGGAGGAAAAGCTGATATTTTTTTTCCTTAGTTACAGCACTTTTGGTGGGGGCCAGAAGGCTCCAGCATGTGTGGTTACAAGTGAATACCTGCTGGCATCTGCAGAGATGTTTTCAAATAAACAGGTCTGGGACACGAAGCACCCACAGCTTTGCTGCCCCAGCAAGTCCCCTTGTCTTAGCTCCTCTTCCTAATTCAAATTCTGCATTATTAAAACCACCATGTCTTCAGCCAGAAGGCTTGATTTGCCTTAATGTTGACTCTGGAAAGTGGAATTTCAGCTGCCTAGTCCATAGCCCCTCTGGCCATTTTCAGCCTCTTTCCCCATTGTCAGCACACTAGCCCTGATTATCTTTCTTTAGCTCTTCCAGGACTTTCTCACATCCTTAAATCTCATTACCTTGAGCCATGCTCAGGGGCTTGGAAGGAGGATGGTGGCAGCAGAGGTGCTGAACTGTACCCACCACTGATGGTTGCAGAACAGAAATCACATCTGCAAAACCACAGTCCAACGTTTCTGCATTTTAACCTAAAACCTCACAGCTATTTTTTCCCTCCCCTGCGTCTGAAAAGTTGTAGCTTTTTGAACTCTGGGTTTTATGTCCATGGGAAATTTTCAAATTAATGTTTAAGATCAAGTTTTGTAGATATGAGGTCATCTAAGCCTGTCAACTGGAACCAAGCCACAACTGTGGCTGCATACAGAGCAAACTGTGCCCCAGTCTGGTCTGTGCTCCTGCATGTTGCACTGCTGTGAATAGTGCAATAGAAGAGAGTGAGGGATGATGCTGGTACCCAATTTAGGGAGAGCAGTTTCCTCCTGGTGCCAGTTGTGTGAGGGATGGCTGCCCAGTGCTCAGGCAACATCAGAGAAAACAGCTTCAAAGTTTCAATTTGGTAGCTGGACTTAACCATGAGGTCATTGCTCCCACAGCATGTCCAAGAGGGGCAATGAGAGGGAAAACCCCTGGCACTAGCACAGTTTGGAAAAGGATATCTGTGTGCTTGGCCAGAGAGCTGATCAGTGCCATGCTCCTGATCAGAATTCCCATGTGGCTGTGCTGCATTTGCCAGCTGTAATTTGGAAATGATCTTAGTGTCAGTTCTGTCCTTTCAGCCTGAGACTTCTTCTGCCACGGAACACCTCTGGCCATTCCCAAGCAGAACTTCTCCACATCCTCATCAGAGGTCCTGGCGTGTTTCTTCACTACCAGCACAGCCCATATCCTGCATGAGAGGATCACCAGATTGATGTGGACAGGAGTTTTCAGAAGTCACTTTGGCTTTGGCAGTGGTTTGGTTGGTGCTGAGCACCCCACGTACAGCCAGCAACAGCTGGACTCTGCAGGGACAGGGGGAAAAAGAAAACAACCACAAGCACATGCAAAAATCATCAATCAGGCTCCTTCTAAATGATTAATGCAGTGCACAGAGAAAGGCTTTTCAGCTCTCAAATCTTCCCATGATTATATAAACCTTAACTCATTGCAGCTAGCGAGGACCTGTGTTTGTTTGTGGGCACTAAGAGCTGCTGTGGTGTTATAATTAGAGCAGAAAGTGAGGAGTCCCATGGGGAGACAGAGGAAACCCCAAATTGCTCAAGTCATTTAAACATTCAGAGAGATAAAACACTGCAGAGAGGTTCTGGAGTGAGCAGTGCTCAAGGGAGGGAGGGGTTACAGCCATCACAAAAGTCGTTTCTGCTCTCTTGGGTCCATACAATTAATTATGGTTATTAATTATTTAGGATGCTATAGTAATAATTAGTGCAATAATCACTTCAGCCACTGAAATCATAGAACCACAGAATGATTTGGGTTGGGAGGGACCTTTAAGATGATTTAGTCCAACCCTCCTGCCATGGGCAGGGACACCTTCCACTGTCCCAGGCTGCTCCAAGGCCCCATCCAACCTGGCCTTGGACACTTCCAGGGATCCAGGGACAGCCACAGCTTCTCTGGGCACCCTGTGCCAGGGCCTCACCATCCTCACAGGGAACAATTTCTTCCTAATATCCCATCTAAGCCTGCCCTCTGTCAGTTTAAAGCCATTACCCCTTGTCCCATCACTAAACATCCTTGTCCAAAGTCCCTCTCCAGCTCTTTTGGAGACCCTTTAGTCCCCCTTGAGTCTTCCCTTCTCCAGACTGAACAGTGTGGTCCTACTGCCCCATTCCCCAGCCCCCTCTGGGACATCTGTCCAGGAGGAACTTCCATGTGACCCCAAATTCATCCCTGGAGAACAGCTTTCCCCAAATCCATCACCCCTTTCTGTGCTGGTGACTCCCATGGCCTGTCCCAGGAGTGCTCACATTTCTACCACGATGCTGTGATTTTCTCCCTCTGTTCTCCTGGCCATGGAGATCACAGCCCAAGAGACATCTGAGAGTGGAGGGCAGTGCATGGATCTGAGAGGGTTTGCTCCATCCTAGGGCCTTGCAAGCAATTTCCTTCCTCAGTGAGGAGTGACCACACAGAGGGCACTTCCCACCCCACAGCCTGCCACCTCCATTCACTCATCAGGTGACTCAGGAGGACAGGAAGGCCCCAGCTCCCCTCCAGCTCCTCTCCCATCCATCTCATCGACTGCCGCCTCACCCGTGAGGATTCAACTCAATCAGAAATCAGCACATTTTGCAATGCCCCCACCCTGAAGAAACACCAGCCGACTCACACCATCAAAAAAATAACTCTGAAACCCAAGGGTTGGCTCTTCTTCTCCACATCCAGCCTCTCCTTCCTTACTCCCACCAGGCAGATCCCAACTGCTGCTCACAACATCCCAGCCCTGGCGGTGACCCAGCAGGTGACACCACCCAGCCTCCCGGGGACTTGCATAATGGGGAAGTGTCAGAGACTAGAGACGGGAGAGCAGCGGCTGCAATATAAAAGCAAACTGAATAATTAAAGAGAGGAGCTGTTCCTTGCAGAGAACAAAATGAAAGAATTGTGTGATTTGAGCAGAAGTGACCTTTACACTTCATTACAAGGAGGTGGCGTCCTTATAGGGTTATTAATATTTCCAGCTGAATTAGCCTGGGTTAAAAACAGCTCAAAGGAAAGAAGGAGAGGGAGAGTGAACAAAAATATATCATTCTGTCTTTTTCTCCTCCTCCTGCTTTTTACCTTTTTTTTTTTTTTTAATAATTTGTTGACTTGAAAGCAGAAGGGGCTGAGTGGCCATCAGGAGCAAGGCTTCATTAGAAACAGGGAGAGCTGCAGAGTGACCTGGCTGGGGGATCTTCCCTTCACCCTGGCTGGGCTGCAGAAGAAGCCTGTGGTGCCTCTGTGGCTGTTTCCACCTTCTCATCCAGGGCACAGAGGATTGTCACTCACCCAGCTGCAGAGACATCACGGGACTGATGTTCAGGTGGTTCTGAGCCAGTGGTGTAGCTCAGCGTTGCTGCTGCTGCTGCTGCTGCTGGATCCACACAGAGTCAGCAGGATCTCCCAGGCCTGACATGCTCCTGTGGTTGCTGTTCACCATCCTGTGGGCCAACAGATTCCCCTTCTCACAAAGCATCAGTTTGGAAATGGACAACACTGCTCAGCACGTTTTAACCATCCCCCCCTCACCCCCGGCACAAGGGACAGACAAACACCCTCCCTCCCAAACAGACACAAAGCCAAGACCTTCATTAAGGCTGTTTTAACAGACCACAGAAAGCCTGCAGAGAACAGAGCTGCTTCAGTTCTATAGTTTGATCCTGCAATTCAAAGGACCTTCCCCTCAGCACATCCCAGCAGGTGCAGCCCCTCACAGCCCCACAGAACCTCGACTGCCAACGAAGTCCCAAAGCACTGGGTGAATTACATGAGCAAAGTTGAGCTCAGCAATCTGAACCTAACTCCAAGCTGCAGTTTTGCTGCTCAGAGCCCCGATGTGAACACAGTTGTGCTTTTTGCTCCCATCACTCAGTCTCATGTTTGTCCCACCTCTGAGTCTGAGATGCAGAAGCATTGTTACCTTGATAACACAGCCAGACACCTGCTTGCTTCCCCACAAGCCTGGCCTGAACAACTTCTTTTACTGCGTTTCTCTGCCCAGCAATAACAGGCATCAGAAAAACCCACCAGAGCAAACAGAAGAGGAGAGAAACATAAAAGCAGGTGCCCATCAATAAGGAAGGAGGGTGCTGCGGTGGACCCTGCAATCACTCCCAAGGGCTGCATTGTTACCGTGGTAGTTCCTTCCACGTCCTTCCCACCCTCCCAGAGGCACAGCAGGTTGCCTTCCCCTGCCCCACTTGTGCAAATTTAATGCTAAAACACAAATCAAATAAAGACTCTTGGCTTTTGAAGTGATCATGAAGTGGACACGGTGGCAGCTGCCTCTCCTCCAGTGGCTGCTGAATCACAGCCCCTCACTTATTTATAGGCTTCCCCAGGGTGCTTGCAGGCGAATGGACGACAAATGCCAACCAACATCCACCCTCACCCCCACGAGGTGCTGTTACCCTGGCTGCAAAGGAGATGCAGAGCAAGGAAACAACACCGTGCCAGCTGTGCCAGACGGGCGGAGTGGAGGCAGGCAGAGCACCCAGGACACCTCACCCACCAGCCAGTGCCTCCAGCAGCATCACCCAAGTGCTGCTCCCAGCAAATGCTCTCTCCCTGCAGGATGTAGCTCATGTCCACCACTAATTCCCACAGGTTTTAATGCCATCTTCACTCTGACAAAGGGCAGTGCTCTTGTGGCCACAGTAAAGAGGAGGCTGAGCCAGGGCAGGCTTATCTGGGTTCTGAACCAATGCCAGGGATGGAGGCCAAGACACTGATGGCTCCAGAGGGAGAAGCAGAAGTAGATGCTGAGACCCAAAGTTTTCCCCTTATTGCCGGAGGCTACTGCACATGGGCCAGGAATTGAAGAGTTCCAAAGGCAAGAGAGGGGAAAATTCAGACTTAATACGGCCTTGGTGCTGGGAGAAGGCGTGAATGTGAAAGAAGAGGAAGGAAAACACTGAATATTCCCCAGACCGGGTCAGGGATGTAGGAACACCTCTCAGGGAGAGCAAAGGTGAACAGTTCCACCTTGTTCTGTCCTGAAAAGCATCCCTCCCAGGTGATCTCCACCGGGGCTGTGCTCCAGAGGGAAGAAATCATCTCCCTTGCCATAGTGCCAGGGAGCTCTCTCTGGATGCATCCAGAAATTCTGGTGCTGTACAGCTGACAAAAGTAGAAGCCAGGCAGCAGGGTCTCCATTATCAGAGATGATTCACAGGCCACAGAGACCACAGCTTGCCTTGTAGATGTCACTGGGACCCGGCAGACCAGGAAAAGCATCTTATTTATAAACTGTGACGAATTACAACTGCTGAGGTATAACCCACACGGGAGCTGCTGCCTGCTTTCTGGAGTAGAATGACTCTTTAAATGATACAGGAGGCTGCAGGGCCCCTCCCCAGGGCTCTGTAGCTGGGAAAGGACCACCTGGGCAGGTGTGTGGAGCCCTGTCACTCACAGCCAGACCAGGGCTTCCACAGGCTTCCTGGTGTTTGTGGCACTGGGCTGCTGTAGGTGGTTTTTAATTCAAGTCATCATTCATAGATTAAATCTGAAGTGGCTGTTTGGACTAGACTTGTTTTCTGTGAAAACTGTCACATGGGCTGAGAAAGCAAGGGGATTTACAGGGAACACCCAGGGACTTGTTCTGGTGCAATTCCAGGTGGCCCCAGGAAAGGCAGCGAGCTGTCCTGCAAGGGAAACTTGGATTGCTGTGGAGCTTTGAGGCGGAAAATCTCTGAGGTTTCATTTGGGGCTGAGCTCACAGTGAGGCCAACAAGACAACTGGTAAAGGCTCTCCCTCGACTCTTCAGTTCCAGGATGTTTTTAAGTACACAGTTCCAGGTCTAGGTGCAGTTGCCTGATGGCATAAAATGTTACTGAAGCATGGGCTGGAGTCAGGGAGACATAAAGGTCATCTACGTTTTGTTTTCTTTGTTTCAGCTTTCTTCAGCCAAACCCATGACTGATCTGAAAGGACTGGAGGCAGCAGCAGTCCCACACACCTGGCTGAGATCCGCTGGGAAATGCAACTGTGGAGCAGTGGGGAGAAAAAGAGGGACGAGTTAGGAAGAGGAGAGAAGAGGTGCGGAAGACTCCCTGCTAATCTCAACAAGCGAGTCCCACTCTAACTCCACTAACACAGAAAGCAGTGACAGCAGTAGCTCATCATCTGAAGACTGTGACATGAAATTTATCTTTTTTCATTGCTTTCACAGCAATTTTGCAGTGTGTTTGATAGCTGATGTGCATATCCAAATTCATGCAGCCTTACCACCCCTCTCCCTCTGCCTACTCACGCTCACCCACGCTCTCCTGCGTGTGACTCAGGATGAAAAGGGATTTAGACAGATGCAGGGAACGTTTACAAGCCACCCACCACTTCACCCCCAACCTGGATGGCCACGTTAGCACGTCCGGGTTGCATTCTGAGGCGAATCCCTGGGACAGGCTTCTCTCCTGTCCCCTGCACAGCGAGGCACAGAGCAAAGCTGCCCCAGCTCTGCCTTGCTGTTCACTGCTGGCTGAGCACTGCAAGGCTGGGTTTGCTCTTAGACAAGGCAAATTTCCCAACTTCTTGCTCGATGCTTTGTCCACGTCTCGGTCCAAGAGGGGTCACTGCAGCAGAGCCCAGAGACCTCCTGCATATGGCCTCACAATAAGGAGGTCACTGGCTCACAGTGGGCAGTGTAGGAGAGTGGGAGACGTTTGCAAAACAGCCACAGGCTGTCCCATTCAGCAGCACCAACAAAAACGTGGTTTGTGAAAGTCTGTGGCTTTTTCTGGGCTGCTTTGAGTTCGGTGTGGAGGCTTGAGCCTGTGAGTTCTCCAGCAAAATCTTTGTGGCATGGGGGCACAAAACGAGCTGCACCAAAATCCCCCAGCAGCAGCTGGCAGGGACTGGCAGGGGACAAACTAACCAGGTTTGGGTGACAAACCAAAGGCAGTCTCCCCCCTTCACAAGGCTGCTGAGAAGCCATTTAGGGGAGTGTGTCACCGCTAACATCATCCTGTTTCCATGGAGACCAGATTAACAGAGCTGTCGAGAGGAGCTGCACTCCTAATCTCTCCCGGAGAAAAGAGCTTGCTGATACAAGAGACTTTTAAACATCTTTAATCCAAATTCAGGGTTTTCCTTCACATGTTCTCTCTAATCCTTCTCGAGGTTACTAGCCCCTCTCAGCCCCAAGCCCAGCACAATAGCATCAGCCAGTGCAGTCACCCACAGCCTCTGCAGTCCTTTGCTAATATAAAATTTGCTTTCTCTCTCTCTCTGTCTCCAAAAGTTTGGCTGTCTTAAAAATAACAATTTTCCCAGCCCATCAGGTGCAAGGGTCCTGAAAAATGACGTCTTCATTGGTGCACTCAGCCCGTTTTCTGGAGAGGGAATTAGGCCCTGGGGACAGAGATGGAGGCTCCTTCCTCCATCAACAAAAAGATGCAGGTCCTGCTTTCTGCATCGCAGGAGACACTTTCCATTGGCTTTTTTCTCCTGAGCTTTTGCCTTTCCTGTGTTATTTCCCAGATAAGAGCAGATCCCACAAGCACACTGGATGATTTGCCCAGTGGAATGGTGCACTGCAATTGCACAGCTTAACCTAAGGATTTATGGAATCACAGACTTGTTTGGGTTGGAAGGAACCTTAAAGACCATCTGGTCTACTCCCCCCTGCCATAGCCAGGGACACCTTCCACTACCCCAGGCTGCTCCGGGCCCTGTCCAGACTGGCCTTGGACACTTCCAGGGATCCAGGGGCAGCCACAGCTCCTCTGGGCACCCTGTGCCAGGGCCTCCCCACTCTCACAGGGAAGGATTTCTCCCCAGTATCTGATCTAATCTGCCCTCCTTCAGCTTAAGGTTATTCCTTGCCAAAAATCCCTCTCCAGCTCTCTTTCTCTCTCCCTCCAGACCCAAAATTTACTTCTATTTTGGGAGGCAGGAGCACAGTTACCCTGTTCTCTCCTTCTACCAGCCCTGCAGATTTAAGCACAGCAGAACGAGATCCACTTCCCCTCCAGATCTTTTCGGCTTGGTCTGTCCTTTTCCTGATGGACAATTCATATCTCCAAATATACTCCAGGAGCTCCCATACCCTCCCTGCCCATCCAAGGCAGGCATCCACATTTTCAAACCACTTGGAAGAAGCCTTTGCCAACCAGCTTTTGTTGAATTTTTGGGTTTTTTTTCCAGTGGGATTCTCACTGATTAAGCCTCATGTACCTCTCCAAGCCTCCAGGCAGGTGGGACACTGCACACAGCCCTTTGTGCTCTCCATTGAGGGCCACACTGAGTACTCCACACCGTGGCTCATAAAGCACTCCAGCTGTGCTGAGTCAGAGCCATTTGGAACATCTCTGCCTCCTAAACTGAACAAGGCATCAAAGGCTCTGCCACCTTCCTGTTGCTTCCAGAAATCAGAAGAAATTTGACTACTTGCTTTTCCTTGCCTTTACCCCAAAAGTTTGTCAGGAGGATCGTGACAAGGTTTGACAGTGCCAGAATGATGGAGAAGGAGTCCGTGTGACCAGGAAAGTACAGTTCAGTCTCAGTTTCATCCCTGCTCCCCTCGCCAGAGGGGCTGGTGGTGTTCTGCACATCTGGAGGCAAAGCTGTGGCTTTGCACAACCTCGCCCCAGAGGCCCGGAGCTTGTAAATCAGCTGCACTACAACATCTCACCTACATCAGCCCTCTGGCCCTTCCCTGGCATCCTTCATGTGCTGCTGCCTTGGCACACAACACACATGCAAGCCTGAAGCTTCCCCAGAAGCTCTGAAACAGGCACAACGTGCATCTGGGAAAGGCCAGGCTGAGGCACATCTGTGTCCTACAGCTGTGGGCAATGAAGGGTTAGCTCCTCTCCAGGCTCTGGAGGCACATCTCTGAAGCATCTCTGATGCATCATATTTCTGCTCAGCATGTCTGATTTCAGGTGAGAGCTCTGCTGTGGGGTAGAGCTGGCACGTGGGATAACAGGGAATAAAATTATGCACAGGATATTTTGGTGCTGGGTTTCCTACACCTACCTCTATTGTCCTCCTCTGACTGAAGGCTCCATCTGGTTCCTTCAAGGGTTGGCACCATGGCTGGAGGGCAGCAGAAGGGGGAGCAAGGGACAGGTTAAAGGGGAGTGCTGCAAAGGCTGTGTTTATACTACCTGCAGATACAAGTGACTGATTTTTAGGGTTTTATTATTATTATTATTATTGGTTGGGTTTGGGGCTTTTTTGTTGGGGTTTGGGGGAATTTTTGGGGGGTTTTGTTGGGTTTTTTGGGTGAGGGGTTTTGCTTGGTTGATTTTGTTTGGTTTGTTTTGGGGTGTTTTTTTTGGTTGGTTTTTGTGATTTTTTTGTTGGTTGGTTTTGGGGGTTTTTTGTTCACTGGTGGTGGGTTGGGGGATTTTGTTGTTTCTTTGTTTCAGGAGTTTTTTGTTGTTGCTGTTGGTTGGCCGGGTATCACCCCCTGGGCTCTGCCTTGTATCCACTCTGGGCCAGGACTTTCATCTCCCCCACCCCACCCCTTGGGCCAGTCTGTCTGAACACCTGATGCCCAGAACAGAAGACAGAACTGAGGGCTGTTATTACAGTTGCTTTTATTATTATTATTGTTATGATTATTGTTGTTGTTATTCACGTTCGGAGCCACACAGACTGTTCTGCCCCCACCAAGGCCGTGTGTAGAGGCCCAGTGGCCACAACCAGGGACTTTGAGGAAGGATGACCTGTGGTGTCTGTTGAGGCCAGCCCTGCCCTGGGGGTGTCAGAGGAGTGTGGGTGGCAGGAAGGGGTTGGGCAGGAGCTGTCCTGAGCACGAGTCACAGGTTACAATGTAAGATGTAACCAAAAGTGGGTATTCCATCGCCATCCTCATAAACTGCTAAAACCAAGTGCGGCAGTGTTCTTCATCTCTTCCATGACTCATCCCTGATAACTCCCTCCAGGGAATATCTGCTGCTGATGAGCCAGCTGTTAAAACCAGGTGGGGCAGTGTTCTTTGTCTGATAACCCTCTCCAGGAGATATCTGCTGCTAATGGGCCATCAAGGCCTCACTGCATGACTCACAAAATAACATCATCCAATTTTGAGATGCTTCGCCCAGGGGGAGGAACCAAGCATTCCCACCTTGTTAAAAAGTCTCTCTTTTTACCCTTTTCTCTTGCCTTGCTTGTTCTCTAGTTCTTTTCCTCAGAGTTTGGAGTAAAAGGCAAGAGACACAGGATTTTTCTTCTAAGCAGATGTTTGTTATTTTATTATCTATGGCGTTCCTGCACAGGATGTGCCTCTGAGTTAACAAGGTGGAAAATGGCCCCAGAGTTCTCACTTCCAAGGCCACTTAAAGCCTAATTTATCCCCTTAAGAATTGCCAGGTAATATGTTGTTACTTATAACCCAATACCTAACTATTCATGACCCACATTGCGGGTTTTTTGACCCAATGACAAAACACCCAGATTTGTGACAAAGAAAGAAGAAGAACAAACCCACACCCCAAATCTTTCATCTCGTTACATTACAATATACATTACTATATCCCATAAACCTAAAACCCAGCATTCCAACACCACCTGGATATAATCTGAGGTTTGGAACACCACACTCAACCCCTACCTACTGGATTCCCAGAGGACAAGAGCTCCATGACCGCACTGAACCTTCAGAGGAACACCAGACCCTTCCACAGGATCACCACTCCCAACAGGATTTAATCACCCTGCCTGGCAGGCTGTCATGTTGTGTCCTGACTCTGGCACTTTAACCCAGTGTTTCTGTATTGCTGCCTTTATCTTCATTTTCCTATCAAACTGTAATTCTGACTTGGGATCTCCCACTGGTTTGCTTTCAAACTAGCGCAGCACATCTGTGCCAGTTTGGCCAAATTTGGAGGAGAATATCCTCTGAGAGAAGGCAGGTTACAACCACCCCGGCCCCACCAGGTTTGGGAAAAAAAGAAATTTTCCTCAAAGGAAAGTAAAAGAGATAAAAAAACTGTTTATTTAACAAACACACAGAAAAAGGATAATAATGCTAAATAATAAAACCTCTCACTGTGGAGAGAAACCTGGGAAGATTTCAGAGTCCTGCTGTAGGTGGGGTCTCTCTCCTCCTCCTTGGAGCTGGGTCAGTGTGGGCCCACCTCTGGGGTCTCGGTGGAAAATTCTCCTGGTGTGTTTGAATGTGGTTGAAACAGTCCAGAAGAGAAGAAGGGAAAAAAAACCCAAGTCCCAAGAAAACAAAAGTTCAGCTCTCCATCTTCCTCCAGAAAAAAGGAACCAAGAGCTGGCTGAAAGCAAGGGGTGCTTCCTCCACCATTGCTACCACAGCAGCAGAACAAAAAAGAGTGTCTGTGTCCTTGAACAACTGCTTTGAAAAGTTCACTAAATTTTTTTTTTCCTCTCCCCCCTCTCAGGCTCAGTTTAAAGACACAAAAAGGCACAAAAGTAATTTTTGGGCGTTGGCAGTGACAGGGGATCCAACATCATGAAGTCCCCCCAAGACAACACCCGTGGGCGAAGGCGACAGCACTGCCTTCCTCCCCGCGCCTCTCGGCCCCGGCAGAGCAGGAGCAGCGCTGTCCAAGGTGCTGGGGCACCTTCCTGCCAGAGCGGGGCTGGGTGACAGCGAGAGGGGACTCTGCTGAGCCGGCCCCGGCTGTCGGGGTGATGTGGCTCCAGCGGGAGCTGTCACACTCCTCCACCGTGCCTTGTTTTTGCTGGCGGGCAGGAGCTCAGCCACGGACAGGCAAACCAGGGGGGAGGGAAGCAGGGAGGAGAGGGGCCTGGCGAGATAAATAGGTAGAGTGAGGATAATAAAGGAGGACAGCTGGCCTAGAAAACTCGGGAGATAAATCGGCAAGGGGCACAAAAAAAAAAAAAAAAACCCTGAAACTAATTCCAAAGCATGAGGTTCCTGCTGAGCCCGCAGGAGAGAGGCACCTGGTGGCACCCGCTCCCTCTGTGACTCCCTGGTGCCACAGCCCTTCCCATTAGCAGGGTTAAAGCCATGGAGAAGCAGGGGGCTTTCCCCAGCAGCAGGGGACTTGCTGGGCAGGGCAGCCATGGCTGCTCAACCTACAGCACAGACTCATCAACCTGCGCTGTGCCAAGGCTCTGCGTGCCTGAGGGATGCAAACAGGGCTGAGGGGCCCTGTCTTTGCCTCTATTCCAACCCTTTCCTTACCTTTATTTGAGACTCTGAACCCAACAAAGGAGCTGGGCAAGCACCCCTGTACCACCTTAGTGCAGCACTGCACCCCACAGAGCTCTGTGGAGGCCAGAGGTGAGGGCTGGGCTTGCCACCCTCTCAATTGGGCCAGTGGGTCCACACAAAACACCAGCAGTCACCAAAGCAGCTGAGCCTAAAGGATCTTCTGCCATTCAGGTCCTGTGACACACCACAGCACAAGATGTGGGAAGGTTCATTAACCTCTTCAGCAGCAAAGACACCAAAAAACGCACCCTGCTGACCTGAGCAGGATCTCACAGGAGGTCCAATGGGCCAGCCAAAGACACAAATCTCCCCTCTCAGCCCAGCGTTTTTCCCGTGCCAGTGAAGCTGGCACATAAACACACAGCACTGGTGAGTTCACAAATGGCATCAGCGAGCAAAGCTGCCCAAAATCGCAAACGAAGATGGGGGAAAAGTTAGAACAGTGTGAACCACGGGACCTGAGGGCAGCTTGTGCTTTCCAGCTTGACAGAAAAAGGAACTACGAAAGAAAACGGAGCCCAGCCTTTATTCCGTTCCAGCCACCCTGCCCACAAGCCTCTCTCCCAGCATGGCAAAGGCAGCTCACGTTTAATCCTCCCCACAGATACCCGCAGCCCGGAGCCTGGCTCGGGGAAGTGCAAACAGCCGCTACAAAGTCAGAGCTAAGTGGCAGCTTCCCATTTCCCCAGCTCTAATTGCCAGCTGAGCAGACGGTTAATCTCCCAGAACGTGCTGTGATAAGGGTGCTGCTGAGTCCCCGTAATTGCTTAAGAGCTGCCATCGAGGATGCCGGGAATTGCCCAATTATTCTCCCCGGTTTCTCCACACCCCACGTTTCCTCCCTCCCCCTCTCTAAGTTTTGTAAATTAGTAAAAAGCTGGTGGTTTTTTTTTTTTTCTCTCCTCTCTCTCTCTCAAAAACAGCTGGCACAGGATTTCTCAGCGGTTCAGTAGGGATGAAGAGATTATATCTGGGCTGCCTAATCCTCTGTGAGCAGGGAGAAGAAAATGGGGGGAGCAGCAGTGGGGATCCCACTGGAAGCAAAGGGGAGGGAAGGCTGCACTCACAGGTGATGCCTTGAGCAGAATTCATCGCAGCAAGCCAGCACCGGCCCTGAGTACAAATCACATTCCATTTCCAGCTCCTCAGTGGCTCTACTGAGCAATAAATCAGCTCCTCGTCCAAGCTGGCTGAAACATTCACACTCTCAGGATTTTCTTATTCAGTGCTGAGAAGTTAAAACCTTCCTGCCAAGGCCAGCAGGCTGGGGAGAGTCAAATATCCAAATCCCCTCAGAGCTCAGCAGTGAAACACAACAAAACAAACAAACAAAAAAAAAGCCAAACCCCACAAGACAGAAAACTACCTCCCGAACTGCAGCTCACCTGCACATCTCCATTTGTTCAGCTGTTTTTCTCCAGATGATGCAGTGGGCCAAGAAGTGATCTGGTATCAGCAGAGAAGCAAACAAGCCAGGCCACTGGCAAATCCAATCTAATATTCACACACAGGCAGCAGGACTCAGCTCCCAGCCCTTGGCTCTCTTTGCAGATGTTTAAAGCTTGGTTTTATCCCTAAAGGCTTCGTGACTGTCCCTTAGATGCCGCTTTTAAGCCCCATAATGGCAGCTCTTCTTTGAAATCACAACAGGCAGAATTCTTCAATGGCACCAGAAGGATTGAGGGACTTAAAGGCCTTTAATTTTAATGGGATCAGGTTTGTTCTTCTCTTAAGAGTTCCTAGAAGTTTGGGCACAGGCACATTAAAGCTGCAGAACCTCCTGCAGCACTCCCAGTCCGGGTCACTCAGGTGGGTTTTTGGCTCCTTTTTGTGCTCTGCACTGCCAGCTCCTGTCCTAACCCAGCTGCAAACCACAACAACCACAGCATCTCTGCCTCCAGCACAGCTGCAAGCGGCTCTCCATCCCATTCCAGCTATTCCACCCCTTCCAGGCCTAGAGGGCACAAGGCAGAACAAGTATAATGCCAATTCCCACACTGGTTTAGTTTTGGAAACCTCTCACTGTCCCCTCTCAGCTGGATGTGAGCTCACACCAACCCACAAATCCACCCCATCCCACTCATGGCAAGCTGGGAAGTGAGAGGAACCAACAGAGGATGGAGATTCTCAGCAAGGGCGGGGGGGAAATGGAGCAGAACAGGAGAAAAGATGACTTAAAATCCCACAGTGCAGCTTCAACTCAATGAATGTCCCCTCATCATGTTGCAGGAGAAGAGTAGGGGATCACCCAGGCAGATCTGAGCTAGAAGTTAATTTAATGAGTGGGTAATAGGCTGGTAAATAAGATAGTATTTCAAATTTGCTGATCCCTTAGTACCCACACATTCACTCATAGCTGTGAGAGAAGCTATAATTCGACATATAAACAAAGGTATAACAATGAACACAAAACAACGATTAACAAGACTACAATTAGGTGGAACATCTAATTCATAGCTGTGGTGGCTGTTGGTGAGCACCTGAGCAGATTTTCTCACCAGGGATGTTTTCCACCTTTCTTCACTCTGGCTGGGACGTGGTGGGTTGCGACTGCACAGTTAAAGATGCAGCCCATGTTTTTAATGAAATTACAGATATTTGAAGGATTGTGTATATCCTCTAAAAATAAAGAATCACAAAGGGCTCTCATGCAAACACATCCATTCTCAGCACATCCAAGTACAGCCTCAGAGGTCTCTCTGGGATGTATTTCAAAATGACAAACATTTTGTTCAGTGTCAAGACAAATGTCTTGGGTCTCAACAGTATTACATCCACAAATAAATCGTTGTTGTTCCCTCACTACCCATGTGGCAGCAGTGACAGTTTGCCATTTGTTCCCATTTCTCTGGGCCCCCACTCCAGCTTCTAACCAAGTACAGTTCCATGCTGATTCAATCCCAGAGCAATGATTTGGTTTGCAGAATCATTTACCTCAGAAAACACCTCTAAGATCATTGAGTTCAACCATTAAACACTGCAGATGATTAAGACAAAAGTTGTGGCCCTACTGCTGGTGGGGTCATAAGTGAGGTTTACTAGAAACTGCCAAGACTGGAAAGACTTTTTGAATTAAAATAAATATTTTTTGAAATTTTTAAAATTTAAATTATTGTCCCAAATTACCTTTAGAATCTCAGTGGGTAAGGTGCCATTATCACCTTTCCTCATAGTTATTGCCGCAGTGGATTGCGCCTGCAGCTGAGCTTGGCGACAGCTGAGAGCTGGGGAAACATTATTCTGGCTGATGCCAAGAACACCTACAATTAGGTGGGGGTCCTTTTCCTTAATTCTTTGCTATTTAGACATAACACCAGCCAAGAGCCACTGGCTCCTAGTGCCAACAAAGGAGATTTTTAATGGGTAATTTTAACAAATCACTTGTGGCCAAACTTAATTTATTTGCCAAAACAACTGCATCCTTGCTGTTTATTGAATGCTCCTAATCCTGTTCCTGGGATGCCAGTCACACCTCTCCTGGCTCATTTTGGAGAGGTGAGGGTGCACCTGTCCAACCCTGTGAGCAGCCTGTACAGATGGATTTAGGAACGATAAGCAGGGAGGTTGAAGTGCAGGGATATTAACCTGCAGTGACAGTTCCACTTGCCTGAGGCTCCATAATGGATTAAGTATCACTTGTTGCTGACCTGTCTTTTTAATACAATTGGGCTCAATTTCAGAAATCTGAGTTCCAATTAAGGTTCCAACAGGTATAGTAGGATACACTGTGGGGGGGTAAGGTAATTTTTTATAAACAATTTATACAATTTTTTTATTTAAAAAATCCCAGTTTCAATTCAATTATATCTCCAAGATAAATAGATAAATTTAACAGATAAATTATGTCTGATTCTATTCCTCTTTCCATGTATTCCTCTGCTGTAACACTCATGGAACAGCCACGAGCCTGGTTAGATTTACACCCCTTTTCAAAGGAACCACGTTGAAAACTAAGCAAGTACATTTCCACTTCATTTTTTGGGGTTTGTCATTCACATATTATGCTTACCTTTCCCTCTGCCAAATCCACATTTTAATGGGTGGGACTCCTAAATTTGTACAATCACAGCTTGCTTTTTAGTGATTGTCGTGGCAATGCACTCAGCCTTAAACACAATCACAACCATTACCACATTGATTTGTACAAATGAAAGAGCTGGGGGGTTTTCATCCCATGCACCAGG
Source organism: Rhipidura dahli (assembly GCA_013399225.1). NCBI lineage: Eukaryota > Metazoa > Chordata > Aves > Passeriformes > Rhipiduridae > Rhipidura > Rhipidura dahli. The sequence goes on from VXAC01008532.1 coordinate 85,505, forward strand.
CTTGTTGATGGATAAATTGGATCTGGGTCACATTGCTGGGCTTTGGTATTTTGGTATAACCCAGTGGGGGTCCTGGAAAGGGAAATAAGACAAACCTCAGTGGGGATACTCCAAACTGGTTACCTCGGTCTAGGGAGCAGCTCAGCCAGGGAGTATCCACCCCACCTTAATGTGATGTTTGGCTCCACTGTTGTCTTTTGGTTGATCTCTTGTCATAATGGGATAGATTTTTAGAAGAGAAGGGGTTTGTCCTATTAGTGGCTTCAACGCCTGGGGGTCTATGGGAGCTGAGAGAAGGTAAAAAGCTGTTTAATGAATATATAAGGATAGCAAGGGTTTGTCTCATCACCCAATAAGCTGCTCAGGGTGTGATGGAATGCAACTCATTGTTAGAATCTGGTTGCCCTGTTAAAAATACCCCTGGGTCCCCCCCAAAGCCCTCTGCTGCACCTTGGGTTTAAATGCAATCTCCCCCATCAAACAGACACACCACAAATACCCAGTTCCACTCCTGCCAGGCTTCTGGCCTTAATTTTCCTGCAAATTAGCCAGCTGAAGAGGGTCCCACAGAATGGCTCTGGTGGTATTTCTTTGGTTACCCCTTGGGGTCCAAGGCACACTTCAGTTTTCAGAGGAGAAGCCACCTTAAACTGTAATTTTCCTAATTCACCCTCTTCACTTCTCTCATCCCTGAATTCCCAGCCAGGGTCCTTCCATAATATCTCCATTCCAATCTTCTGGAATCAATTAACTAATGGATCTTTATGGGGCCTGTGAGATCAGGGACCCAATTTATCATAAATTCTAGTTTGCCCTCTACTCTTTTTCCTTCCCCCCACCCCCAGTTGTTTCTGCAATTGTTCTATTCACAGAGATAACAGCATTTCTTGTCGCTTTCTTTGTTCAAACTCATCTTGTAACAGTCTCATTTCCTTTTCTTTGTGTTCCTTACAATGGCACGCTGCTTCCAACCACATTTACAACATCTTGCATATTATTCCCTTTTCTTCACCATTTTTCAGTTTCCCTCTCAGGCAGTTTAACTGTTCCTCTATCTTTACCCCAATTACTCCAATTTTGGAACATTCAGTCCTCAAAAAGTCCTGGAGAAGGTCTAATTCCACGCCTCCCTAAACAGCCAGTAATTGAATCTGCCACCCTACTGACTATGCCAGTTTTGGCACAGAGATCACTCAAGTGGATCTGAACTGGGAGCTGGTTTTTGGAGTTCTTATCAGCACATTTAGGTGTGCAAATCGCAATCCTGCCTTCCACCTGCACACAGCAGAGACAGCCTCCCCAGTGCTGTGCTCATCCCGGAGCTCCCACACTCCAGAAAATAAAAGGGAATTCATTCCCATCCAGCCCCTGGCAAAGCAGAAGCACCTCTGGCCCTTTCCCATCCCCAGCACTGAAGGCTTCTCCTGCAGAGGAGCCAAACTCAGCCCTAAAACCGACCAAAAATCCCAGCTGCCCTTGCATCCTCCAAGGGATCATGGAGCCTAATCCCACTGGACAAGAAAGGGAAAAACAGGAATTATGAAATAATTTAGAACCGCAGAACACCAATAATTCCCTAAAATAGCAGCCACACCTTGTTTGTTTAGGATTCCTTCCTATGGATATGACCTTTGGAAAATGCACCTGGGTACCTCCCAAATCCAAGTGCTGGGGGGTTTGGGAATCACTTCCAGGTGGCAGCAGCTCCACATCCCCAATCCCACCCCTTCCTGGAGGATGGATTCCCATCCCAAGCCACCTGGGTCCCCTCCCACCCTACAGAGGGACACCAGGAGGTGACAAATGCTTCTCTTTATTGGGATTGGGAGCACGGGGCCATTCCCGGAGGGCAGAGCCTTTTCCAGCACATTCCCAGGAGCATGCCCAGGGCAGTCAGGCTCAGCAGAGCAGCTGCTGCCAGCAGGAGCCCCTGGATCACCACGGGAATTCCACCAGAGGCACCTGGAAAGGATAAAAACCCCACTCAGCACTCTTTTTTTGGCTTCCCAGCCTCTGTCCAATCCCTTGGGAATCTTTGGGAAAGAGCCCCCAGAGCAGCTCTGAGGGGGTTATTTCAGGAAGTCCCTTTGTGAAATCACTGGGAATTCACAGCGGAATCAACCCCCAGGTGAGGCCTGCAAATAAAACCTCCACAAAGACCCCACAACAACTCCTACCCTGGGGGGTGTTCCCAGCTGATCCTGGACTTCCAGAGGGGCTCTGTAATCCCTGAGCTGGCTCCAGGATGAGCAGGGGTCCCACAGAGACATCAGCCTCAGTCAGCCCTGAGGGCCCACCTGGAAAAAGATAGGAATGAGCGCCCAGGAGAGGGAATTCCTGCTCGGGCTGGAATTTGGGATTTAGGGGAAGATGGACTTTGGAAGAGCAGAATTCCAAGGGATTTAAAGGCAAGGATACAGTCGGTATCGAATTATAGAATGGTTTGGGATGGAAGGGGTCTCAAAGCCCATCTAGTGCCTGGGCAGGGACACCTCCCACTGCCCCAGGTGGCTCCAGCCTGGCCGGGGACACTTCCAGGGATGGACAACAGTGCCAGGACCTACCCACCCCCCACGGAATTTTTTCCAGTATCCCTCCAGAATTCCACTCTTTCCTTTTCAAATCCTTTCCCTAAAGACACCAGAGAGGAGCCGGGATTGTCCTTAAACTGTGGCCCGAGGGGCCCTGGGGACATTTTCGGGACACACCTCCCTGGCTGGGATCCTCCCTCCTCACACGCCTGCCAATCCGTGCGGCCGGAGCGCGGAATTCCCGGGAATCTCCTCCAGGAGAGGGACAGCTGCCGGTGTCACAGCAGCTGCAGATGGCCGCGGTGCCTTCCAGAGGCGCCCACCTGGAACAGAGTCACCTGTGAGACCCCCCTGCTGTGGGCGGGGGTCCCCTCCCCGCACCAGGGACACTCACAGGCCGCTGGCTTTGCTGAAGGAACAGGCTTTATTCCAGGGATTTGGGGCTTGGGCCAACGGGGACACCCGCAGGTGGCAGCTGACGTAGAGCTGGCAGGGGAAGGTAAGGAAAATTCATTAATCTTGGAGATTCTTAAGGCTTTTTTCCATTGAGAAAGAAGGAAAGGAGGAGGAAGAGGGATGGGAACAAGAGCTCACCAAATTCCCAGTGTCTCCCGCGAATTTGAAGGCGTCCACCAGGAACCGCAGCGACTCCGGCCGGGGCCGAGGGGACACGAAGGCTGAGCCGGTGTCCTCTGCCCTGCCGTCCACCAGGCACCTGGAGAAGGACCAGGAACCCAAGATTTTCCACGGGAATTCCAGGATTCTCCACAGGAGTTTGGGATTCTCCAGCCAGCCCCAGAGGCCAGCCTTACCCGCCCAGGTCGATGAACGCGTAGCGGAGGGACGAGCTCCTGTCGGGGGTCGCGGTGGCCACGCACTGATCCACGAAGAGTCGCAGGGGCACGTGGCCCCCCGAGATGACATCAGCCTGGAAGCGAAGGCTATCCCCAAGCTGGAAGCCATTGGAGAGCCTCTCCCTGCTCCAGTCATCTGCAATGCAGATCCCAGGGGATGGGGTCAGCTTTGGGGACCTCTTAAATGCTTGGCAACCCCCCACGGGGTGGATTTTGGCTCTGTTGGGGTTCCCAGGCTGTCCCCAGGAGCAGAGAGCTGAGGGACACGAGGCCACCAGAGCCACACCCACCATCCATGAGGCGCAGGGAGAACTGGAGCCGCTCCTGGGCTGCCACTGTGGAGCGGAACGGGGCCCACGTGGGGTGCACGGCGCCGCTGCTCACGTTGCTCTTCCTAAAGGGAAGCAGTGGGAATTGCCAGGGATGGCACTGCCACCTCAGGGCAGTGGCAGCGCGGGGACAGCCCCCGCCACTCACCTGGGGTAGTGACACTCAATGAGGACCTCAGCCGGGGTGGCTCTCACGATGAAGGGGGTGCTGGAAAGGGCAGGTTTGTAGAACAGGGTCGTCCTGTAAATCAGGGAGTCCGGGGTCACCTGGAATGAGGATTGGGGAGAGGGGAAAAAAATCAGGAAAACGAATTCGGCACCGGCAGGGGCTGTGGCGGGACACAGAGGCCACATTCTCGATCCTAGAGGACACACAGAGCCCTGTGCTGGCACCCCAACAAGGCAGCAGCTTGAAGGAGGTCACGGAGCCTCCGGGACTTGGGCATGGCACCTCGGGCGCTGTTATCCCATAAATTCCTACACCCAAGTCCAAAACCCACCGCTGAGTGCGTGCCTCATCCACAGTACTCACACCCCAAAATCCACCCCTGCTCCGGGAACTCCTCACCCCAAACCCACCAGCACCAGGGCACCCCTCGGGGTGCCGCCTTCATCCCGGTGCCCCCCAACCCTGGCCCCACGGTGCCCCTCACCTGCAGGGTGCTGCCACACTCGTGCAGCGCGGCCACGAAAGTGACAAAGGCCTGGGCGGGGTTCGGGGACAGAGGCGAGCAAGAGGCCGTACCCAGGCTCAGCTCCGCTGCCCGCACCGGGCGCCCGGTACCGAAGAGGTCCCTGCGCACGGTGACCGCCAGCTGCCCCTCCTGGCAGCGCACGGCCACCGCGGGGCGCGGGGACAGCGCCCGCAGCTGCGACAGATCCACCCGCGCCCAGGGCTGCGACATGGCGGGGACACGGCCCCGGGAGGAGTCACCCCGCGGCCACCACGTCCCGGAATTCCTCGGGGGAAAACCCCAGGGATCGGAGGATGCGGCCGCAGCCAACATACAGCAGAGCAGAGCAACCCCAAAGCAGCTCCCAAACCCCATCCTGGCCCCAGCAAAAGCAGTGTATGGAAAAGGAGCTGTTCGGGAGGTTTTTATGGGAGCATTCCCGGGAGGGATCCCAGCCGGGATAACGGGATCCAGCTGGGGATCCCACTCGGGATAACGGGATCCATCTGGGCTTATCCCTCCCGAGGGTGATTCCCTCCCCTGGCAGCCGGGAATTGTCCCGTTTGTCCCATGTCCTGCCACCCCTGTCCCACACGCTCCTTAAGCCGGAGCCGATTTTGGCCAGCGAGGCTCTCCCGGACCTTCCCCGCGATCTTCTCGGGAATTCCCCAAAATCCAGGCGGTGCGTTCAAAACTGGGGATGTGCCAACCCCATCCGGACGCTTTGGGATCCGCCCGTGCCCGATTTCCCGGGAATGCACTCCAGGAATTGCACCTGGCTAATGAGGACACCGTAACGAGCTCATTTCCATAGAGAGCATAGGGGCAGAGCAGGTCAGGGAATTCCTGGTGGGAATTCTCGCCTCAGGTCCTGCTGTCCCCCGCAGCACCCATAATGTCACTCCCACATTCCCACAGCCCCCTCTGGCACCATCCCGGTGTCCCGGCATTGCCCTGGGTGTTTTTAGGGATGATGAATAAATGATGGGATACGGAAAACCGCTCCAGGCCTCTCCATGAATTCCACAGGAATGGGGCAGCTCCCAGCCCGGCTCATCCCGAGGCTGCCCTGGAATGCTTTATCCAGGAGGATGGAGTTGCTCAGGGGGCTCCAGAGGTATCCAGAGTGATGGGAGGAAATGTTCCTGCATCCAGAGGGATCCATGGGGATGGGAGGGGATGTTTCTGCTTCCCACAGCCTCATTCCCCATCCCAACATCAGGAATGGCCCTGGAAATCTAGGATTGGATCCGCCCAACCTCTGTGGGACCCAGGTCTCCTGTGATGAGTGCCTGCTCCCAAAGCTCTATTCCTGCTATTCCAGAGGGAAGCATCCAGGATCCCAAAGAGCTCTGCATAGTCCCACCCCAAGCTTACCCTCTCCAGGGTGGATTTCTCACCCCCTGGAGCAGCTCAGCACCTTTGCAGGTGAAGGTGCCAGCCCCGTGGGTCACTCTGTGCTCGGTGCAACAGCCCCAGGAGATCTCCCACCCTGAGAGGTGCCTCCAGCTCCCGAGCACCAAGTCCTGCACCACAGGCTCGCTCAGGTGGCTACAGGAGCAGAGTTCTGCCCAGGATTAAAAGATCACAGCACTTCCATTCCATACAAACCCACAGCTGAGCCCTCCCTGAGCCCTGTCCTGCTGCTGCCCTCCACCCCAGGGGCATTTCTGCGCTGCTGCTCCTGGGCGATGCTCCAGAGAGCCAGCCCCGCACTCTCGCTGCCTCCTCCTGCCACGCAGAGCCTCGTGCTCTTCCGTATGGATGTTACACTTGGCTGGCCCTCGGGAGCTCCACTAAAGCCTTTCCACAGCTGCTCCTCGTGCAGGAGGCTGCGTGTGGGGCGGCAGCAAGGCAGGAGACCATATGCTCCAGCACAGGGGACAATGAGCCACTCACTAAGACAGCGCGGATGTGATGAGCCATTGTCATGACTGATGGCACGAGGACTCTGGGGGAGCAGATTTTCACAGCAGATAAGCCCTAATGAACAGAGAAATAACTTCCCGTGATGAGGGAGATGTACAGGGTTCCAAAAGCCACGGTCCTGCCAGAAAGGAAACACTTGATTGCCAGCAAGGCCACGGAGGTCTGCTACCCAGGCAGCAGAGCTGAGAAAATGCATCTTCCTGCTGGCCTTGGGAGCAGGGAATGAGCCAACACTTCAGTGGAGGAGGAGGAATAAGAGCACGAGGGGTGGCAGTGGAGCAGAACCGGTTCACGGGGCTGGGGGCTGCACATCTACCCTGGTGCTGCAGCTTCTCCTGCTGCAGAGCGAGCCAGAAACTGTGCCTAAAACACATCTCCTGCAGCACCCAGAGAGGAAACTGAGGCACGGAGCCAAGGAGTCATTCCTGCAGAGCTGGGCACCCCCACACTAGGGAAAAGAAACCTTTAAAAACTCAGTATTGGTCTTTGCACCGCACAAATTCGTTCCCATAAGGAAAGTCTTTTGGCTGATATTGGCTTGAGCACATGCCACAGCCTTCCCCACCACCCAGGAGGAAGCTTTGCCACAGGAACTGCTGCTGAGCCACCTCATATTAGAATTTACTACAGCTCTGCCTGGAAGCCTGCCCCGTGCTTTCTATTTTTAGCTGCAGGCAGACCTATTCATATCAGTCAGTGCTGAAACACAGGTCCTTTCACAGCTTTGGTGCAGTAATTCAGGGACATGCATGTCGTCAGCTTTGAGGACAGCTCACCAGGATAAATAATAAATCCATGAGCTGAGTGCTCCCAAGGCTGGGGGGGATACAGGCTGGGCTTTGCTAAAGGTGTTCTCATCACACACATTTATTCCACGGGATCACACCACTGCTTTTGTGCAGAGAAAATCATGGACTTGGATGTGATTTACCAGCTCATAAACTGCAAGGAAAGCAGGTGAAATGGGATGAGAGAGAGGAAGTGTCCAGAAGAAGTGGAAACAGCTCCACGAGGTTCCACACTGGTGGTGGTTTCCCTACCTGTTAATTATTTTATCTTAAAATGCTTTTAGAAGAGAGGAACTTCATTAGTGCATAACACAGAACATGTAGAAAACATGTAAGGGTGAACACACAGAGGGTGAATGTCAGAAGTCTGCAACAACTCAGGGTGGTTTGAGCAAACCAACACAGCAGCAGCAAGATGCAGATGTTTGGGGATGGAGCTCCCAGTCAGCCAGACCTTGTTCTGATGACTCCTCATCACGCTTCCCCTTCACAGCGCGTGCCAGATCCACTCAGGTAACAGTCTGACAGATAGGAGAGCACTCAGCAGTGAGGCTGATGCACACCTCCTCCCCAGTGCACCAATGTTGCCCACTGGCATCACCACTACACTTCATGGCAGCCTTGACAGAGGAAAGCTGAGCCTCCACCCAACCCGAAGGCAGCTCTTCCCCTTGCTCGGAGGAGAGTCTCAGCCAGACACTGCCAGTCCAGCTGACAGGCATTTGTATGGGCAATATCTGTGGGTTTCATCCTACCAGTTTTCCCAAGAAGGAAACACCTCACAGAGCAGTTAAGTGGGATTCATCCTTCCTGGCTGCAGTGCCGATTCCTGCTCCCGTCTCTGCGGCAAGCGAGGAGCCCGAGGCTCTTCTGCTGCAGGATGCTGCAGTCAAAGAGGTGGCAGGAGGACACTGCTGGTCACTGCCCCTGGTCACTCAGGATGGCACTTGCTGAAGGCAGCCCCAGCCTTCCTGCCCCGAGGTGTCAGCAGAGCAGATGGAACGAACGGGCCAACGCCGCCTCTCCCACCCACGTACTGTACAGGAGAGGCAACGTTGAATTAACAGGGAAAAAAAAGATCCCAAAATGAAACAACGAAATGTGTGAGCATATTAAGTCCTTTTCCATCCCCAGTTTATGCTTCAGCTGCTACCTTGAGACTGGCACAGAAGCCAATGTGCCGTTTGCTTCACACAGCTCCTGGGATCTCCGTGGCACCGTTTACGCTCGGGTAACTCAGCTTCTGGAGGCCATTAAGCAGGGTAATTTCACCAGTTCCTGAGCAAATGCCTGGAGGGGTCCTTGCAAAGCCAGTTCAGCGCAGCTGAAATATGGAGGAAATGTTAGTTTGAATCCTGAGGAGAAATGTAATGACTGCTTTGTAGTAAAGCACATTCAGATCAGCCCCACTTTGGCTGATCAAGGCACAGTCTCATCAGCACTCTCCAAGAAATACTTCTGATCCAGAAAGTGAGCTTAACATCTTTGTGGAAGAGTTTTCATCAACTGACAACACCCATTTTGGGGAAAAACTAGCTCACAGCATCACTCAGGTGCAGACTTTAAAACAAGGGCATTCTTTTCTATTTTTTCCCCTTTTTTTCCTTTTTTTTTTAAATTTTATTTTCTGAAAAGGCAATTTCCATTTGATGGGCCCACCTCCACTGAGATACCAGCTGGCCAAACACACCTAGGGGCTGTGGCCTGTTTATTCATTGATGTGTTGGTGAAAACAGGGCTCTGCAGAGCAGCTTCCACGTCTGTGTGTGTGGGTTCTGAGTCCTAACCAGTATGGCTGGGAACGACCTTGGTTTCAGGAGTCAGGAAATTGGAACAAGCCCTTGAAAATCCTGGAAGTAACAAGGCCCTGGGTCACCCAGGCCCAGCAATGCAGCACAGAGGGTAAAAACACAGAGCAACCATTCTGTGCACAAGGAACCAGGGTAGGTGTCACTGGCGCCACCAGTTCAGCAGCACCACGAGGAGGAACTAAGTGAGAAATCCAAAGGGAACACTTAAGGGTTCACTGGGAAGCAGACAGGAGAAACAGTCCCTGGTGGGGTATCCGTAATGGTGTGCCCAGAAAGATGACAAAGGGGGCAGGAGGGATGGTTCCCAGCCCACGCTGGGTGACAGAGCAGCTTTGGAAGTAGCAGTAGCTGGTGATTTGTTGGACTGTACTGTTTGGAGGTGCAGGTCCTCCTCAGCAATGTTTCATGCCGGTGGATGGGTGGTGCTCCTCACTCTGCCTTGGAAATGGGAAAACAGAGCTGCAGCAATGGGTGAAAAGAGCCAGGTTTATCCCATGGGTGATGGATCACAGCCCGAGGCTGCAGGCTGTCTCCTTCAGCTCTGTACCTGTTCCTCTGCCCAGCCAGGCACCTGCAAAGTCTGCTTTCCTCTGGTCCCACCTCTCCTCTCACACCCTGCCTTTGCCACCTGTGCCAAACAGGACAGGAGGCAGGTGGCTTGTTAGAAACTGTCCCTGCACCATCCAAACCTGTGAATATGCAACATGCATTGCACTCTGATAGACGTCTGGGCACCTGACAGAATTAATGAAAAGAGAGGAGGCAGGACAAGTATGAAAGGTGCTTTGGAAGAGCAGCAGGCCAGGGTGTATCAGCAAAGGCTGAGGGAGCTGCAGGAAGAAAGCAGGGGGCTATCAGTGCTCCCACTGCTGTCCAACCCGGGCACAGGCTGGCACTTGGCCTTGGCAGCTGCCAGCACTTGTGTGCTCTCCTCTGTGCATGTTCCTGGGTGTGATGGCTCACAGATGTTCAGCTAAAGAGGGGCTGGGTGTCAGCCCTGCCCCTGGACCGTGCTGGTGCTCAGGCTGGAGCACATGCCAGCAGAGAGCAGCAAACACACCCCAAGGAACCCCATTTCCTCTGTGTGGGACAAAGTGTGGGGCTGCCTGGGCCAAGTGTCCCTGCAGAGGAACCTGTTCAGGTCGAGGAATCAGTCCAGGTGTCTTTCCATGCCTTTGAACAAAGGGTTCTAGCAAAGAAAACCTTGTGTGAAAGTTTGGGTGGAACTCAAAAACCCCTGGTCCCCCCCAGGAAGGGGATCCTTTTGCTGTCTGCCCCAGGCAAGCTCAAACCTCTGCCCCCAGGCAGCGAGCAAGGGAGGAGGACTTAGCCCTCACTTTGATGTCCTGTCCCAGGGGCTGCACTGTCCCCAGCGCAGAGGGGCTGCTGTTCCTGAGTAGGGAGCTCAGCTCCCAGCTCCAAGGATAGCACAGAGCGTGATTTACCTTTGGTAACTCCCACCTACCTTCCCCCAGTGTTTAGGGGCTGCTTGATCTGCGTGGGATTTTTTCATCTCCAGCGCCGACAATCCTCTGATACCGCCTGTGCTTTCCTTTGACTCTAACCAGAGCCCTCAAGTTGTTTCTCATATCAAACGCTCCCAGTCAATCTGATTTTTATAGAAAACAGTGCGTCTGGGGAGAAACCTGCAAAATATAGAACACGTTCCCCATTTGCATCCAAATGTTGAAAAACCCCATCACTCCTCCACGGCACATCATATCAGCTCTGCAGCCGCCATGAAATATTCATGGCCATTTATTATGATGTTGTTTATTATCCTCATAAAACTTTCCAGCAATCAGTTCCTTTATTTGCTCCGCCTGCAGCATGGATGGGTGCTTTTGCGTTTCCTTCAGTGCTGGCAGTGTTTGAATGAATCCAGGGCCCCTGTCACCATAAGAACAACATCACTGCTGTCCCCAGCTCAGTCAATCCCGGGCTGTTTCCCTGCTTGTGGCATCAGCAGAGCTCTAACTGGGAGCTGTAGGGTGACCGTGACATACTCTGCCTGTGTTAGGTTGCTGGAATTGAATGAAATTCAACCCAAGATTGAATTCTGGAGCCCAGTGTGACGGCACAGGGAGCAGAGGAATTAAACAGTGCTGCCAGTCCTGCTCGGGTTGGGAGGGCAGTGGGACATGGCGCTGGTCTCACCACCCATACACTCTCCAGGGGAGGTTAAAAAAGAGAAGGGAAGCTCTCAGTGAGGACAGCTCCTGAAGGTTTCATAGCAGCTGCCAGATTAATGTTAATGTAAGCTGCTAAAAGATTTTCAAATGGATTAGTTCTCCATTTCCTCCTTGGCACCCTGAGGGCCTGGTGCCAGAAGATCAGACCTGAATCACCTCTGCAGCCACAAAGTCCCCTGCTTGCAACAAAGCAGAGGCAAGGGCTGGGCCTGGAGGAAGCATGTGAGAAAGGCAGAGATACTTTCTGGAACAGATTCAGCTTCTTTATAGCAGTTCTTTATAGCAGGACACTTTGTAAGAGTGCCCATTCTGAAAACCTTTTATTCCTTCTGCCAGAGCTTGCGAGCCCTGCCCTTTCCATGAGCAGGGGAGTAAAAAAAGATCTCGGAGGACAGCGAGAGCAAGAGCTCTCCTTTCACAGGATTGCAAAGCTGAGTCTCAGTGGAGTGACCTTGATACAACCTCTTGTTTCAAACACACAGCAAACATTTCTGCGCTGAACAAACTGCTGCAAGAGGATTCAGGCTCCTCTCTTGCCAATGCACTGGCACTGCTTTTCCCCAGAGCGCAGTGTCTTCCAAAATCAAACTGCATCAGCCTCAGAAAAATAAATAAATCTACTTTTCACATCATTTCATCTCCTGATAACAGTAATGAACTCGGTCTGTGGCATTACTGGGAATTAATGACTGCCTGCCTCCTGACTCACCAGCTCTTCCCGGGCTATCATAAATTCCCGGGAACTGTTGAGGAACCACACATCACCCAGTAAGCTGGAAACAAAGACCTTGTCCAGAACCCTGGGGCAAACATGCAGCGTGCCAGTGCCACCTGGAAGCCTGGGAATGGAGATGAGCTCCCAGATATAAACACACTGCTCTGCCCTGAGAGCTCACTGGGGGTGAGCACCGGGAGCTGCTCCCTGGGGCTCCCTGTAGGATCCCAGCCCTGGTTCTGTGTCCCTCCTCCAAAATAATCCAGCTGAAAGCAGCACACAGCACCCTTGGGGCACTGCTTGGGGAACACACCCTTGGGGAACTGCTCCTCTGGGCAGTTAAATTCCCACTGCATGCCCTGTTAACCTTTCTTCCTGGCTAACCCTTCAGCCTCACGATGCTCTTGTCTGAGAGAGTGAAGAGCCTCTCCAGAGCTGCCCCTGGATGCAGGCACTTCCAGACCATTATCACATCACCTCAAAGCTGCTCTTAATGGACTAAAAGGAGCTGCTTCATTACTGAAGCCAAGCTCTGCAGCTCATACCTGCTTGGCTGTCAGAAACCAGTGTCCCATACACCAGGTCCCTTGGGCTTTCTGCCTTTCAGACCAGCTCTCAGCGGGGAGAAGAAGAGCTGGTGAAATTGGTGTGTCTATGTATTTATTTAAATATCAAGATTTCCCGCTTTCCCAGTTGCTAATGTAAGTTTGTGTGTAACTAGCTCTGGTAATTAGGGTAAATGACTAAAGAGCATTTGGAACTTGTGCCATTCTTGAAGTTCTCCATCAGAAAGGACCAATTACGTTTGCTTCTCCTTTTGAAAAACACAAATTTCTGTCATCAGCTGTTCATTGGCTATGTCTGTCTGGGCTGCTTGTCTCAAGAAATTTAACTAAATTAACAGATTTAGTTATCATGTATTAATTACAGGCCAGGCCCAGATTTCTGTGAGTTCAGCATTCCACTGGCATGGAGGTATGGCCCAGAGTGGAATATGTTTTAATCCATTTAATTTGGAGGCTGGTACACCAAAAGGCTGAGCAGCTCCACTCCAGCCCATAGCTGAATTCATTTACTGCTGGGTCTCACTTTTGCTGGAGCCATCCATCCACACCTTATTCTCCAAGGACAATTGCTGTGCAGCACAGGCCAGTGCAGGAGAGAGATTTGTCTCCTGACAGATCATCCCCAGGGAGAACCAGTGCGACGCTCCAGGGCCTTGGAGAAGATGAGGGCTGAAAAATAATTCTGCTCTACAAATGAGTTCTTCTCCCCCTCTGCAGGCACCATCCCAGCTCTTGGGCCTCTCAGGGCAGAGCTGGGCTCCCAGGGGCTCCCAAACCAGCGCCCATCCCACTGTGGGAGCTGGGTTGTGGGTGCTGGTTGGCCCAGGGGCTGTAGCTGTGTCCCTCCAGGTCTTTAATTAAGGCAGCTTGGGCTTCCCAAGCAGTGGGGTGTGAAAGCAGCACCTCTTAAAACCTCCCAGTCCCAATAACGCTTCTAAATCAGCTTCCTGGGATGCAGCTGTAACAAGCCCCCTGGAGAAGCTGTGGCAGCAAAGGGAAGGTTTTATTGGCCCTTAATTATGGGCTCTAGCACAATTCTCTGCATCTTGTTCTCTGGGAAACAGCAAGGAGGAGCACTCCAGCTCTGCACCACCTCCCCCAGCAGCTCCCCACTGCTCCCACACCTTGCCACACACGAGTGCAGACACTGCACCAACTGCAGCCTGCTTCTAATCCTCCAGAAACCCAGATATCAACAGTTTTGGGCTCTTTCCCCTGCTGTTTTTCTGGTGGTGACCCGTGTACAATTGACTGAAGCCTCCTGACATGCCAGCTGATCCCAGGTTCTGATGCCTTGAGAGGCCTCCTAAAAACAGAGACTAGACAGGAGTAAAGGGAATAAAGGTGGGGATTTATTGGAAAGGCCTTCAAAGGTACCCCTGGGGAACCAGAGGCTGCTGCCCAGATGGGCCCCGAGATGGACCCTGAGAGGCCACGAGTTCTTCCCACTTTTATAGGTTTGGTTCATTTGCATCTCAGGGTTAATTCTCCAATTAAAGCTGCAGTTAATGATGGAATTCCCCTCAGCTTGCCCCCCTCTCAGAGGCTTTTGGTTGATACTTTTTGGGCCCGGGACGGGCTGGGTGTCCTTGGAGAGCAGCCCCGGAGAGGCTTTGCTGTGTGTGCCCAGCACAGAGAGCAGCAATGAACAGGGAACAGGGAACTCCAGAGTTACACACTGGGCACTGCAGTGTTTGGATAATATAAAAGTTAAAACCTAAGGCATCAGTTCCTTGCTGCAACCCTCAGGAAAGTCCCACAGGCCAGCAGGCCACAGACCAAGAGCTGCTGAGGTGAACAAGTCCCTAGAGGGGGAACCTGGTGATTAAGAGCTCTTTAACCCAACTGAACCCCTGTAGGATCAAAGGCTGGGAGGCTGGGTATGTTCAGGAAGATGTCGTTAATTGTGGGAGCAATTACCCTCTGCAAGAATTCACCAGCTACATGATGGATTCTCTGTGCCTGGAAGAGTGTAAACCTCAGTGGAGATCTTTTGGAAAGATAAGCTTATGTTTGACCAGGGCAGACAGGCTTAATACAGGAATAGCCAATTTTATGCAAGAGGAGATAAACAGAATGGTCTTTTAAGCTGGAAAAAAATCTCTAAAATCTATGAAAGTATTAATAGAGAATGAGACATTTCTAGTGGGTTTGACAGCTAGATGACAAATCTGTGTTAAATTCCACAGGATCCAAAGAAACTACTCAGCCTCGTTTTCTGATATCCTCCAAGGGGTTTCCCAGTGGGGGATTTTAGCTTTCCATTTTTTAGCTTTAGAATAATCTTCCGAGCTGGAAAACTTCTCAACCTCCCCTCCTCTCACCTCCCCCTGCTCCCCCACCCTTTCCTCTGTCTCAGAGAGTACGTGCCAGGCTGTGTGTGGGTGAACCTCTGGGAGAGGCAGCGGCAGAGCCATCCCACGTGCGCGAGGAACAGAGCGCTGGGCACAAGCAGGAGAAGCCAAACTTTGCACTTTCCCAGCCCAAAGTGATCTCAGAGCCTGGGCATCCCTCTGCCAACCCTGGAGAAGCCCCCACGGCACAAGGAGGGAGTGGCTGCAGCCATTTTGCTGCTCCCAGAATGGTTTGGGTTATCAATATTCCCCCTTTTAACTCTGCAGTGGATTCCCAAATCCATCAGCTGGGGCTGGGGCTGTCTCATCCCCCTCCAATAAAGGAAGCAGGCATGAGGCTCATGGCATGCTGTGGTTGACTGAGAATTCCAGGACAGAATTCCAAAATTCCTGCTTCCAGGACCAATTGTTGGAGTCAAGGCTGCTGAGTTTGACATTTTCTGTGTGTGTGTTTTGAAAAGGATGACAAATAATTGAAGATGCAGAGTAACTTCTGATCAGCCATCACCCTCAGGGACTTCCATACCCACTGAGATGTGCTGCACTCTCCTGCCCAACCTTCCTCTGCTGTGCTTCCTTAGGAGGGAGACTCTTCAGGAAAGCCTGAAGTACAAGTTTTGACCCTCTCCAGCAGTTTCTTGTCTGCCTTGAACTGGGGAGGTCCTTAGCAAGATCAAGGAGGTAAAAAAACCAATTGAAAGTGGAAGAAATGAATGAAAAGGGGGCCAGGCCCACCAATATTAATTAAAAATATATATATATATAAATATTTAAGCCGTTAAAAGTAAAAGCAGTCAACCTCTGAATTTTGGTGGAACTTCCTGACATTCATGACAAGAGGACCACATATTGGAAAAATCTGCTCTCCTATGGGGCTGCCAGTCCTTCAGAGAGCAAAGAGGTTAATGAAATAGAGGTAGAAAAGATTGCAATGTTTCCTGCACTTCCTTGTAATTTAAATGTGTGCTAAGTACTTCATTCTTCCAGAAATCCCAAGTGGAAGAAGTAAAATAACAACCACTTGAAGGATTTAATCCAGCAGTCCCCAGCTGAATTCATATTTATAATAGAAATTTCATATAAACCCATGGAAAGCCTGGAAAAAAAAATACATAAGCAGCAGCCACTGCTGAAAGTTCTGGAAGGGGAATAATTTGCAAAGGAACCCAAGACTTGGACAGGCTTTTTGAAGGTGACAGTCCCTCTCCTCAGAAAGGGGATTGTGATCATCCTCTGTGCATGATTCACTGTGCAGAACAGAGGGGAGGCTGGGGAAGGGGTCTGGTGACACCGAGCTGGTTTTCAAAAGCCAAGGAAGATTCAGCCCTTGGGCCCTGCAGATCCTGCAATCCTGCCTGTGCTGAGTTACACCAGCCTGGCTCAGGGTGGGAAGGGTGCTGAGCCAGGGAGCAGGAGCAGCTCAGGAGGGGCAGGAAGGCAGCCCGGCAGCGAGCCTGCTGCAGCAAGGATCCGGGAAAGTGGGGCGGCTTTGGGCCCTGCTGAGCTGCGGTGGGAATGGGCTCCCTGGCAATGAGGGAGTGAGCAGGCAAGTCCACAGGGCACATCAGCTGAAACACAGCTTCAGTGGCCATGAAAATCACCCCCTGACATTTCCACACGTGTCTTGAAGCAACCTGTGGGGCAGCCCAAGGTGAGAGAGAGCGGGGAGGTGACCTCCTGCCATAAGCAGACCCTCCAGTGCTGCAGATCACCCCACGGTTTCCTTGCCCATCCACAGTTGCCTTCTTTCTGCAGATACCACCCAGAGGGTTGACCTGTCACTCCCCATCTCCTCTCCCTCCCCAGCCCTCTGCAGCTGGCAAACAATGGAGCTGCCAGGCAGAACTTGCTCTGCCCATGAGCAAAGCCAGCAGTGCTCTGGGAAACTTGCCTCCCCTCCTCAGGAGATGTGTTTTGTCAGGGCACTGACACAGCGGGGCCAGAGCTTCTCTCTCTGTTATTCCATGAGATCTGATCCTGCCCCAAGAAAAAGCAGAGGGGAGAGGTGAACATCAAGGCACAGCAGTACAGGAGTGAGGAAGCCACATGCACACAGGGCTCCCAGAGAGACTGTCAAGCTCAAACTGCAGCTGAGATACCTGAGATACCCTGTCGACACACTGTCCCCTCTTGTCACCCGCTGTCCTGGCCCTGGCAGATGCCTCTCCCAGGTTCTCAGTGACACAAACACCCTGGCTGTTCCCTGGAAATGCTGAGCCAGTCAAGCAAACCCTGGCTGGGCTTCTGGCTTTGCCCACAAAGAAACTGGCTGATGTTCACAGAGCTGCTCTCAGGCAGCAAAGCTTTTTCCATTGGGTTGGTTTTTACTTCTCTGTTTTGTTTGTCTCTTGGTTCTCAGCTGGTTTTGAGCACAACCAAGAGCCTGCAGGAGAGGCCAGGCTGCAGTGGGTACATATCAGCACAGCCTTGCTGATCCAGAGTGACCAAGCATCTGATAGGAATCCTCCCAAATGAGCAACATGTGCTTGGTGACTCCTGGCAGTGCAGAAGTGGAAACCACACAGAAAGATCCTACTGACTGGATTTCTCATCCTTCTCCACACAGCTTGAGCCCTGGAGCCACAGTGACAGACAGCTTTGCCCACCACTCCCAGCCACATCGAGGGTGAGTTAGGGAAAGGCAGATGCTCTGCCATGTCCCTCTGTCCTTGCTGTTTCAAAGACAGCAACAGATCTGGGATCCTTCGGGTCACTCTGGAAGTGGCACTTGCTTCCAGCTCAGCTGGTCCCTGCTGCCTCAGTGATGGAGCACTGCAAGGTTTGTAGGGCACTTTCCTCTTAACAACCCAGATCTTCTTGTTCAGCTTCTCATGCCTTTTTCAAAGCTGTTCTGCCTTCACCCAAGCTCAGTTATAAAGGCACCAACACCACAAAAAAATCCCAAAAAACAGGTTCCTCTAGAGCTCTTTAACAATGTTCCTGGTCTAATAGAGACTGACTTTCTCCAGAGAAGGCTGTAGAAAACATTGCTGTTCCATGTCCACCTGCCTTCTCTCCCTCTTGTCCATTAGCTGTGAACAGCTTGCAAGAGAAAATGTGCCTGAAACGTGCTCCTGACTTGTGGCACCTGTAAATCAGAGCTTGGCACAGCAGATCCTCCTGGCCCTTCTTCTTCTCCTGCAAGAGCAGCAGAGGGCTTGGTGAAGCTTTCAAGGCAGCGGGCAGTAAATCCACATGACACTTACTGCGTTGTGTGAAGATTCATGGCTGTGTTCTCTGAAGGTCAGCTTCGTCTGCTGCAGGCTATTAGGGATAATCAATGGCCCCTGCCTCCGCACAAGCCCTGGCCGTATGCTCCTTGTCAGCACCCGACCATTGGTCAAATAAAAGTCACAACCGGTCAGCGTCCTGGAGAAATGCTGTAGGAAGAGCAGGAGGAGGCAGAGAGCTCTTTCTTCATCTCCTGATGGGCTCCCAGGGATTTTGCTTCTCTGAAAAAGCTGAGGGTTGGCAGAGGGGGACTGTCACTGTCACACCACGGATGGGTATAAAAACCACACAGAGTCCAAGCTCAGGTATCAATGGCAGCAAGAGATTTAATGTTTTTTTTCCAGAGGCTTTTATATGTTAGTTCGCCAAAGTGTGTTAAATGGCATAAAGTAATTGGTCCTCTGGCCATCCACCCCTTCAGGGGATTGGCGAAATTTGAAGACATCCATTCCCAAATATTTTCCTCATTAGAACCGTAACAATCCGGCAAAACAACCTGCAGGGGCAGGGAGTTTACAAAATGGTAACATTGTTTTAGACAGCTTGCATGGGAAAGACAGAGCTCTCACAAAATGCTGCAGAGAGCTGAAGAAATTCCCTGCTGAAGCTTTTTCAGTATCCACAGGGGACAGCCACCGTCACCTCTCAACTTCTGTGCCAGTGCTGTCCCCACAGAGCTCACGGGGCTCCCTCCGGCACCCACGGCCCTTTGCTCTCTCCATCGCTCTCTTATGAGCACATCTCCTTCATCCTGGAGCATTGCATCACTGGCTCACCTTCCCTGCCCTGCCTGGAGCCCTGGTGCCTTCCTCAGGGGAAGGACTCCTCCTTCCTGCCCTGGTACCCCTGTACATCTGATTTTTTGAGTATTTCTCTGTTTGCGGGTAGAGATGGAAGTAGACCACGTGCAATTCCCTCCTTTGCATGCTGGGTGATGGAGGAGATCAGGGTTTGGGGATGGCAGGAGGCAAAGAAGGGCTGTTTTGGAGTGGAGGCACAGGGGCAGGGAGAGGTCCCAGATGCCTGACAGACCCCAGTGCCACAACAAGTATGCTAAAACCTAGATTCAGGAAATAGCTTTGAGATCTCAGCCTGAAACCCTTGACTTAATGTGTTTTTCTCACGGTTGCTCACTGGTGGCATCTCTAAGCCCAGGTCCCTGCTGTTTGCAGAAGGGGCCTTGGGATCCTACATCATTTATGCCACTGAAACCAGTATCAGAGACAAGGCTACAACTCTGACCTGCTGACCAGAGGGACCAGAGTCTGAGAGTGCCCTTCCAGTGGCTTTGGGTTCTGGGATTGGCAAAAATTATTACAAAACAGCACACCCTGCAAAGGAAGCTCTGATTAGATTTACAAGAGTTTTCCTAACAAAGCAACCCAGTTTTTCACCAGGGGCTGGAAGCAAGGCCAGTGCAGGTGCAGTGGTAATGAGGTCCCTGCTGGAGCCACTAGCAGCAGGGGGAAGGATAAAGGGATGGGAAACACGGAGACTTTGGCCGTGCCCCAGGAGCTTGTGCAACTGGTACGATGCCTCCCCCCAGGCCCAGCAGAGAACAGGAGCTGGGGCATTTTATCCCTCTGAATTGTCTCTGTGGGAGGAGGATGTGGATGAGTTTCAAGCCTCCCTGGCCCTGTCTCTCCCAGTTTGTCTGCTTTGTTTTTGAGCAGCCCTCAAGGCTGTGTTTTGGAGAGAGGGTTTCGTCAGGCAAAGGAAAGGTACAAAGATGAGTTAATGAGAACGATTATTCAGTGACAGCTGCTGCCACTCACCTTCTAACAAGTGTAAGGTACAGCCTTGCAGAAACAAGGCTTTCTCTAATGATTATGTTCAGGAGATTAATTTAGGAAACTCTGCTTAAGACCTGTGGTGATCTTATTTGAAATCTAGTCAATGAACAGGCAAGTGTAGGGGAAAACATACCTTGTTTAAAGTTCAATTGCTGGGAGCAGGGAGATCCTAGGGCTGGACTGGGGCAGAGCAGAGACGTGCAGCCCTTGCTCTGCTGTCCCTGGGGTGCTCCCACCACCGTGGGGATGTGCAGCCACAGGGGATGGATGGCCCACCTGGACCTCAGCAAGGCACAGTATGTCTGCAGAAGCATTTTATTCCCTGGCTGCTGAAGTCCACAAATCAAATGCCCTGTCTCAAGCCCAGGGCTGGGGAAGGACTGGGCCACGAGCTCCTGCAGGGAACCCTGGCCCTGTTTGTCACTGTGGGCAGACTCCTCTCTACAACCACAGTCAGGTCTGCTAATGGTTATCCCTGTGTCCAGCCTGAGCACTGCTCATCAGCAGCGTCTCCACACAGGCGTGAGAGGCCCAAGCTTGGCACATGACACCTGCCATTTAATGTCCCCACCAAACCACAGAGAAACCAAATGGACTGGAAAACTGGCCCAGGACTGATGCTTCCCTTCCAAACTGGCACCCACAGAACGCGGGACTCCTCTCCGCTTTCAGCCTGACATCCCCACCGGCCCCATGCCCAGCTGGCCACGGCCAGGACAGCAGCACTGCCGGGGGCTGCTGCCTCTCTGCCTGTGCTGCAGGTGGTGGGATGGGGTGTCCCTGCTGCCTCCTGGCCTGGCACAGCCGAGCATGCCCCAGTGCAGGCACAGCACTCAGCTCCCTTTGGCACTGGCTATGTCACAGTCCTGCTACCAACCCAGACAGATGGTGAGCAAGCCCAGCTCCATCTCCTGGGGCTCTTTGGCCACTACAGAGAGCTGCTCAGGCCAACCCAAATTTGGCTGGCCGGTATCCATACCCCAAATGCAAATATTTGGGCAGGAGTGGCTGTGAGCCCAGCACATGAGGCTCCGTGTTTCCCACTGAGGCCAGGGAAGGGGGATGCCCCACAGCTGCTCCTGGAATCTCCTCACCTGGACACACCACATGTGATACTCAGGAGCCTTCATGAGCTCCTCCAAAATTTGCATTTTGGGCATCCACAGTTTCTGCCAGGGCTCGTCTGGCTCCCAGGGCAGTATCCCAAACTATTGGCCACAGAAATCTGCATTTCCCCTGCTGGTCTCCCTTTGAAACCATTCTCTTTGATTTGTGGCTGTTTCACCTCAGCTCCTCTCGCAGTGACGGCTGCACTCCAGGGCCCTGCTGTGGTCTGTGGGGAGCAGCCAGTGCCAATCAACCCCTGGCTGCTGTCATAAAGCTGTGGGTATTTTCTGGTGTTTTCTACAGCGATGTCTTTCAATTCGACCCCTTCAGTGCCTCCTTCACACCCTCTTTTAAATCTGGCAGGTCCATGCATGGAGGAACACATGGAGGCTCTTGGAAGGGCTGCAGTGATTTTACTGCTACCTTCAATTCCCAAGGCCTAGAAACCAAAACCAGTCTTCCCCTACACAAATCTGTGATATTCTCTGCACACAGCCAGTGCCTGTGGCAGTAAAACTCCCATCACTAATCCATACTGCTCTTCTTCCTAGAGAAAAGAAAGGAGTGGGGTTACCATGCTGTCAAGGGATGATGAAACCATTGTGGTCTTCTCTATATATCCAAAACAAACCTTTATCAGCCTGTATTTGGGGCCAGAGGTCTGCAAAATGCAGTGCTCTTAGAAATGAAATAAGAAGCCTTGAAGAATTTTTATTCGCTATCTCTGCTCACAGGCAATTAGAGGAGCAGCACATGAGGTCTGGTTTTATGTGGAGGCCTTTCCTTCCCTTCCCTTTCCTTCCCTTCCCTTCCTTCCTTCCTTCCTTCCTTCCTTCCTTCCTTTCCTTCTTTTTCTCTCTTTCTTGCTTTTTTTCTCTCTTTCTCTCTTCCTTTCCCTTTCTCAGTTTGTTTTAATTGCATACCTCTTGCACCACAGAAATGTGTCTTGCATGAGAACGAAAGACAGAAAGAACAGTCACTCCATAAAATGTCTAATCAATACTGCTGGGCAGCCAGACCCAAAAACATGTCAAAAGTGAGCTGGGAATTAAAAGAAAGTAACAGATGTCACTCAAAACCCCAAGGCATGCCAAAGGGCTGAATCATGCCCTGCCTGGCTGAACAGCCCCGGCAGGATGGGAGCTGTGAGACCTGGGAATTCCTTGGCTTTGGACATGGGGTGGAAGAGCAATGGAAAACCACATGAGCAGCAAGAGGGAGAATGGCCCAGCCAGCATGGGGAGTTTGACCCTGCTGCAGGAGAAGCAGGAGGGACAAGATACCAAGGGGACAAGAGTGGGTGGCACATGGAAGTGGGGGGCAGCAGGGATGTGCAGGGACCACGGGATGAAGGGAGCAGGGAGAGACCACCCAGTGCTGTGTCACTGTCGCACCACGGACAGGTAGAAAAACCACACAAAGTCCAGAGTCAGATAGAAATGGCAGCAAGGCTGGTTTAATGGTTTTTCCAAAGGTTTTTATATGTTAGTTCACAAAAAGTGAGTTAAATGGCATAAGGTAATTGGTCCTCTGGCCATCCACCCCTCGAGGGGATTGGCCCAACTCTAAGACATTCATTCCCAAATGTTTTTCTAGTTGAAGACATAACAATCCAGCAAAACAAGTGGCAGGTGTGGATATTTATAAACTAGTATAGTAGTATAGTAACTTTGTTTTGGTTGGCTTGCACGGGAAAGACAGAGCTTTCACAAAATGCTAGAGAGCTGAAGAAATTCACTGCTGAAGCTTTTTCAGCATCCACAGTGCTGGAGCCAGAGAGTGGCCACTGTGTGGGGCACGGCAGGAGCCCGCCCAAGAGGGGATAACAGAAGGATTTATGAGCACAGCCATGGCGAGAGCCAGTTATCTGTGACTATCCTAAATCTTGTCAGGGAGGGGATGAGAGGGATGTCTCCAGCAGACAGGATGGAAGATTTAACGCCACCGTTCTGCAGCCTAATCACAACATGAGCTACCCACACTGCTCCATGGGAAGGGGACTGCCTGTCATTGCAGGGCTGGGTAGGGCTCAGAGAGGAGGGAGGGAGGTTAGATAATGCCAGAGGCACTGCAAAGAGGCCCAGCATCTCTCCCAAAACCCAAGGAGGGTCAGGATGCTGACAGCCTGCTGCAGCCTGTCGCTGTTGTAACATGGACGAGTAGAAAAACCACAGGGTTTTTCTGTGGGCCAGTCAGTCCAGGGTCAGTAGAAATGGAGGCAAGGCCCGTTTAATGGCTTCTCCCCAAGGTTTTTATACGTTAGTTCACAACAGTGAGTTAAATGGCATAAAGTAATTGGTTCTGTGGCCATCCACCCCTCGAGGGGATTGGCCCAACTCTAAGACGTCCATTCCCAAATGTTTTTCTAGTTGAAGACATAACAATCCAGCAAAAACAAGTCACATGTGCGGATATTTATAAACTACTAGTTTTGTTTCGGTTAGCTTGCATGGGAAAGACAGACTTCTCACAAAATGCTAGAGAGCTGAAGAAATTCACTGCTGAAGCCCTTTCAGCACCTACACAGCCCAGGTGCAGGGTGCCCCAAAAGGCTCAGGTCCCAGTGGCACACAGCAGCAGAGCCACACACCCCTTGTTCCACAGCTTCAATTAACACTGCATTTCCAGCCCAGTTGCTGCAGTGCCCCTTGTCCCAGCCATGGAGAAGAGGTCACAGCCCCACGGTAGCATCCCAGGGAGATGGAGAGAAGGTGCTGAGAAGGTGCTTTCCTTCCCAGCACCAGATGACAAAACCTCTGCCTGCGTTCAGAGCCGCTCCTCTGTGTCTGGGTCCCGCTGCTCAGAGCCCAGGCTGGGGACATCCACACACTGCTCTGCCTGCTCTCCATGCCAGCCCTCGGGTCCTTGCACAGCTTACAGACCAGCAGAAGTGCCCCATGGGTTGAGCTTTTACAGCAAGGACTTGGGGAATGTGAACTCAGCCAGCAACAGAGCCAACGCAGGGTCCTCTCGCCAAGCCTGGGGAGATGGGTCACTGCCACCTCCCACGGGCAAGGAAGGCTCCAGACAGGGACATGGGGGCACAGGGGGACGTGGGAAGAGCAGTCACAGCCACTGCAGCCCCTGTGCCCACAGATGGAGGCCACAGGAGCTGCTTGCCCCCCCCTCTGCAACCAAGCAGCCTCATCATCTGTCCCCAAGAGAGAAAGAAATCAGGTAAGCAATGTCTGCGAGCCCATATGGAGGGGCTGGGACGCTGCCCAAGCTTCAGCTCAAAAAAAAAGTGCACATTTTGTGGTATAAATATTTTGGTTTGCCTCCTCCTCGCCAGCCCACGGGCTCCAGCACAGGAACCACAACAGCAGCCCTCCCCAGAGCCGTCTGGCAAGAGGCTGATCCCCACAGCTACCAATGTGTGCTGCAACAAAAGCCCACACACACTGACCTCGGTGCCCACATGCCTCCCAGGCATCGCCGCGAAGGAGAGAGGCTTCTGGCAGAGTGGAGCCAGGCTTTCAGTCCCTTGAAGGTGCTGCTTCCCGAAGGACCTCAGTGATTGCCACATTTAGGACCAAGGAGATGCCAGGCTGCCCTATGACACCATCCAGTTTTCATGGAGCTGTTTGGTACCTTTTGTTCCTGTTATCTCCTGTGACAGAAAACAGCTGATTCCTTTGCTGTTAGCAGCCTAAAGTCACAGAAGCATGGAATAGTTCGGATTGGAAGGGATCCTAAAGTTCATCCAGGGAACAACTGTTCCTAATACCTAATCCCTAGAGATGCTTGCTCTGAAATTCAAACAGTGGCTGTAATGCAATGTGGGTCCTGCCCTTGCCCCACACATCCACCAGCCCACCAGGAGCCACCCCACATTCCAGTCTCTTCCTCTTTTCTCCCCCCAGTACCACGGGAGAAGTTCTCAGACACCAGATCTGCTCTCTGTTCCCCTTCCCTTCCCTCTTTCTTCCTTTCTTTCTTTCTTTTTCTTTCTTTCTCTCTTTCTCTCTTTCTTTCTTTCTCTTTCTTTCTCTCTTTTTCTCTCTCTTTCTCTCTTTCTTTTTTTTTCTTTCCTTCCTTCCTTCCTTCCTTCCTTCCTTCCTTCCTTCCTTCCTTCCTTCCTTCCTTCCTTCCTTCCCACAGTGTGTCAGCAGGTAAGGGAGACAGGCATGCATCTTTTTTAACCATCAGAGCACCTGTGGCCACTTCTCACCAGTGCTGAAAACAAAGAGCACTGAGCTGCC
The DNA here is from genome assembly GCA_013399225.1 of Rhipidura dahli. NCBI lineage: Eukaryota > Metazoa > Chordata > Aves > Passeriformes > Rhipiduridae > Rhipidura > Rhipidura dahli. The sequence continues at coordinate 110,581 of VXAC01008532.1, forward strand.
ACATTCCCACAGAGCCACGGTGATTAAGCCCAGGTGATGACCCCAAAACTTTCTCCAAGTTTGGGAAAATACGATGGGAATTTGGTGGTGTGAAAATGTGTTCATTTGATTCAACAGGAGTGGAGAGGAAATCCATCAGGGCTTTTCTTCACCAAGTCCTCTTGGAGTGAGAATAAGATAGGGAAAAAGAATTTGTCTAAGAAGAGTATTAAAAGCAGATTTTCAGCAGTGTACACTTTATGACTTTTAATTCTTTAGACATTAAAGTGCTGCCTCCCCCAGCCCAGCTTTGGCTGTGAATGCAGCTGGCCAGACCCAGACCCTCACCCTGCTCTGCTTGCACGGCAGGTGCCCGGGGAGAGGCTTGGGAGCAGCTCTCAGACGTCCAGAGCAGGACAATTAACCTGCAACGCTTGCTCAGACAGTGCCTCCCTGTGTGAGTGCTCCACAGCTGCACAGCAAGTGCAAAACCCGAGTCTGGGATCTGCATTTACCTGGGCAAACATTTGTTTTGTGCTCTAACAGCAGGGTGAGCGTGCTATTCCCCTGTGTAAACATCAACTCCTCAGACATAAGCACTTCTGAGCTGTGCTGCACTCCTCTCTCGAAGCAGCCTCTTTCTACAGGGAAATCTGCTGCATTCTCCTGTGTCAACAGAGTCAGTGCTTGAGGCTGTCCTGGACTCCTGTGAAATGTCTCTTGTCTTGGATGGGAACAGTCCAAGGGTGTTTATTTATCCATTTTTAGATGCACTCTGTTCCTCGTGCCATCTCAGCCGGTGGATCTGCAAGGCAGGAGCAGGAAGAAAGGATGGTGGACAGCATAGACACAGCAGGAAAAGGGCTAAAACACACTGGGTTTGTCCTCCCAGGCTGATGTGGTACCTGTCTTGAAAGAGAAAGGCAAAGGAATTAAAGTAGTTTCCCCTCTCTGAGAGATGGTGACCAAAGCAGGAACATGTGGGGAGTGGGAGGACCCAAAAACAGCCAAAAATGAGTCCTGCAATGGGAAGAATGGAGGGAAGGCGCCAGCAGAGCTCCCTGCAGGGCAGGGCAGTGTCTCATTTGTGACCTCAGGCTGGTGGCTCTGGAGCTGGGCCAGGAGGCAGCAGAAGCAGATGGAGCTGCACAGCCCAGCAGCCAGCCCGGGAGCCCACGGGGAGGGGAATGAGGAGCACAATGTGCAGGGCTCAGGCTCAGGAGTTTGGGCTCAGGAGCAGCTGCTTCCACTGCCCAGCAAGGGCTCGTCCACGGGGAAGGGCCAAGGAAGAAAATTATCCAAGTCAGTGAGTCCAGGAAAACTTTGATAAACTCTGAGTGTGACGGGACACCCGAAGAGAGAGATGTCTGAGGGGTCTAAATGTCTTCTTGGACACTCAAGAAACCCCTTCAGCCTCAACAGATGGTGGCATCACACAAGTCCCCAGCTGCTGTTGTTTTCACTGGGAAACATTTTTTGTCATGACTTTTCCCCCTGGTTTTAGGCTCCTGAAAGGATGATCAGGATTTGTTTGGTGATGTGTGGGTGAGTTGTCACCATCCAGCCTACTCTGGATGCTCACTTGGATTGCTCAGCTGTTCTGAGCTGCCTGCAGTGGTCCGGGACAGGACTGATGGTTCTGTATCTCTGCTGTACGTGTTTCTGTTGAGAGGTAAATGCACGGAGTCCTGAAATGAGCTCACATCAGGGAACTGGGCTGGGAAGGAGAAAGCTCCTGTACCTCCTCTAGCACCTAACTCACCCCACGCCACAGGGTAGGGCACTGCCTTCTCACCATAGGTAGGGAAGCCAAGGCAAGAGAAGTGAAATTACTTGCCCAGGATCATTCATCAGAAGGCTCTGCACATTCAAGAAGGTTCAAAAGGGCAGAAAAGGGCACCTGAGTGAGCTGGTGAATGGAGGACACATGTTCTGAAAGCGTTGTAGGAGAACAGAGCTTGCTCAGCCTTGATAAAGCAAACTGGTAGTGGTGTAATTTTTTTTTCTCTATAAATACACCTGGAGGCCAAACACCAGGGAGGGCAGAGGGGGAAAAGCTATTTAAGCTGAAGGACAGTAGTGACACATGAAAACATCCCTATTTATGTCTGAGGAAGTAAAAGAGCAAGTAAGGGGGAGAAGGAAGGCAGAAATGGATGGCCTGAAAGGGAGGTGGAGGAGATCCAGGCAGGGGCCAAGCTGGAGCTGCCTCCCCCAGAGGAGGATTCCTGTAGGGTCTGTGGCCTTGCAGAGCTCAGGGTTCTCACCCTTCTGCCTGGCAAGGTGAAATGGAGAGGCAGGATCAGACAAGCTTTGACACCAAGTGGGAGAAGGGATGTCCTGTGATGCCTTTTCATGGTTGTAAAATCAAGAGTCAAACACGGTTAGCAGGGAAAAAGAAGTTTTAACTCAGTATTTATTTTAAGAATCCTCAGATGCCCCACGTCCAGGTCAAATGCACCTCCATGCACCCCACAATGCACACTCACAATAGATCTGGTATCACATTAGTGATGTTACTAATTAGCACATCTATCAAAGATTCCCCAATGAGAGGCTCGAGTGAACCCCCCTCCCCAAGGAACCTTCCCCTGGATGGTTCTGTCTCAGTTTACAAAATGTGTTCTGGAGAGGCCCTTGGGCTCTGGGGTGTTTCTAAGACGTTCAGTCTCCCAGCTTAACAAAATAAGTCTAAGAATGTAGGCTAGAAAACACTAAGAATACAAAAAGCTGTATAAATGGACATAAAAGGGGTATAAAAGAAAAGGCAAAAAATCATCATGCCATCAGGAGCAGGATTATGGAGGAGAGAAAGAGATGTTCAGTCCCGGGCCTGAGCAGGGTGTGCAGGGAGCACTTGGGTGAAGATGACTGCCAAACTGCTCCTCAGCAGCAAAACAGCTGCTTGGGCCCACAGCAGAAGCTGATCCTTCCTCCTCTCATCCCCCACAGGCTTCCCAGACACACTGGCAGGTGTGGGAAGAGCCCTTACATCCCTGGGCTGTGCATGGACCAGCAAGGGGTACAGAACCCCCCCAAAATGTCACCAGCACAGCAGCCTCAGCCCAGCCCTGCACTCTGCTCTCCTCTCGGCTCAGCAGCAGAGCCAGACATTGCTTTCTCACCCCTGCTTCCAGGAGCAAGCTGGGATTTCCATAACCATTAAAAACAAGCCTTTGTTATTAGCCCCGTGAATTATTTATCCCATCATAATTAATGCAGGAGCGTTAAGGGCCGTGGCAGAGCTCCCCAGCTCGCCTGTCAGCAAACACCACTCCAGCCCTGCTCAGCACTCACCACAATGCATTAAAAATGCATCGGGGCTGATAAATGGCTCCAGCAACGCTGATCACCGCCAGGCTGTTGAACAAAGTGCCCTGGGCACGGACACTTCCCTCGGGAAGGGATGTGCTGGGGATAAGCTGGAGGTGGCTGTGATGCCTTGAGAGGCCACCTAAAAACAGAGCCCAGACAGGAGTAAGGGAATAAAGGTGGGGATTTATTGGAAAGGCCTTCAAAGGTACCCCTGGGGAGCCAGAGGTGCTGCCCAGATGGGCCCCGAGACGGACCCTGAGAGGCCACGAGTTCTTCCCACTTTTATAGGTTTGGTTCATTTCCATCTCAGGGTTCATTCTCCAGTTAAAGCTTCAGTCAGTGATGTAATTCCCCTCAGCTTGTCCGCCTCAGAGGCTTTTGGTTGATACTTTTTGGGCCCAGGAGGGGCTGGGTGTCCTTGGAGAGCAGCCCCAGAGAGGCTTTGTTGTGTGTGCCCAGCACAGAGAGCAGCACTGAACAGGGAACAGGAACCTCCAGAGTTACACACTGGGCACTGCAGGGTTTGAAAAATATAAAAGTTAAAACCTAAGGCATCAGCTGGGGAGGGAGGCAGCTCCCAGGGAGCACAGGCTCTTTCCTCCCTTGCAGCTCTCCCCATGCCCAGCTCTTGGCACTGAGCAGAGACACCTTCCTGGAGGTGGTATCTGAGCCATCCTCGGGCAAATCCCTCCCCTCAGGCTCTGCATTCCTCTCTGGCTCGCTCTGATTTCAGGTCAGGTTTGGGGAGGACAGACCCCTCCAAGTCCTCCTTGCTTTTCAGAGATGCCAGCGGGGCTGCAGGGCCCCAGGGACAGTGACCCCAGAGGGGGATGCCCACTCAGCTTGGGCTTCCCAGGACCGTGAAGAGAAGGGGTGGACTCCTCTGCCTTCGGTGGCTTCACAGCTTTTAATCAAATGCCTGGAAAGAAGGAGGGAGATGGGGAGTATCTTGCCTAATTAATAAAACAGGAAATCAACAGCTGCTGTGAAGCTGCTGAACTCTTTTGCTCATTGCTCAGACCAGCCCTTAAGAAGTAAAGCAATTCCAGGGCATGAGGCTTTCTCAGACTCGACAGGCTTTTGGGCAGAGAGCTGTGCAGGGAGCCTGGGGAGCAGGATCCCATAAGAAAAGGGATTACAGGACACCACAGGGACTCTAACAAGCTCCCTGCTCGTCAGATGGGTGAAAAACAAACCAAATCCAGGCTTGGTGCAACAAGTCAAGCTGCCAGGGGTCAACACCTGGACGCTGTTACTCCTTACCCCACCAAAATCCCCTCCCATTAACTTCCCTATGCCGGGACACCCTGTACCTCAGCACCCCAATGCTGCTAGTTCTACACCTTCTTCTTTTCCCAAAACTGCCACTCCTTATGGATTACAGTGGCAGGAGCCAGAGAAAAGCTGCTCTCAATTACAGCTAAGTTGATTTAAATCCAGGATGTGGGTGCAGAGCACACCGATTTGATCAAGGGACTGTAAGAGCAGCAATTTTGCAGCCTGGTTCTATGACATTGCTCCAAGCAGCCTTTTCCTGTCTAGAAAGAATTATTCCAAAACATGCAACGAGCTGACTCCACCAGGGAGGTCTGAGCCCACTGGCAGGAGTGGAGCTTCTCCCATCCCACCACTCAGGGGGTTTAAAACAAGGAGAGGGAAAAAGAAGCTTTGAAACTTACTGTGTGGGCTAATCCTGGCCTGGCAGAGAAGTGCACTTAAAATGACCCCTCTCTAAGCCTCATGTCTCTCATTTGACGTTTCTCTTATTCGAGGATCTTTCTGGCTGCAACATCAATTTTTCTGTCAGCAGCCCTTAGTGCATCTCTCTTGCTATCTTTAGGCTGGGTTTATTGATCTCTCGTTCCTATCTATCCATCTTACTCTTTTGTGCTTATGCCTGCCTGGCACTCCATTTACTGCAGGGCACCTCTCCTGGTTTACAATGTGCAGCTTGTAGCAGCCTCCTTTTCTCCGAGTTTCCCCTTCTTCAGCGAGGAGGGACACGAGGCAGGGAACTGCTGGGCAGCCTGCAGTGCCCACCCAGCTGGGAGAGGAGCAGCCTGGCAGACAGAGCTGCTTTCTGTGCAGAAGAAACCCCCTTTGGCAGGGCTGGAACATCCCCTCAACCACTCCTAGAAGGGAGTTAAATATAAACCAGGCAGCGGCCACCGGAGCTGCCGTGTCTCGGACCTTCTGCCCTGCCGCTCCTGCTGTGACACACCTTATCTGAGGAGATCAGTCAGAACTCTGTCCTAAAGCTGCCTCTGAATCCCAAAAAGCAGCCATGCCCTAGGAGATAAGGACATCTGTGTCAGCGGCCTCAGTTCTCCGAACTGGCTGCTGGATCACGGCAGAGCAAGGAACAAGGAAAGGCACATGAATGGAGAAAAAAAAAAATAATAAAAGACTGAGAAAAGGGGGAGGGTGAAAGTGTAAAGCTCTGAAGGTGTGCCCTCACACCTGCTCTTGTTTTGTTTCCACCTTTCATGCCATGAACTGGGAAAAAGAGAGGCCAAGAACAAAGCCCTGCTGCTTCCCCTGGTTGGTTAGCTCATTATCCTTAATGTGTGCCATGCTGTGGCAAAGCTGAACGAGGTGAAGGAGAAGGATTTTCTGCCTCAGAGCAGGGCAGTAAAGTCCCTCCCTACTCAGCAGACAGCCACTTTTCAGAGGGTTTAAGCTGAGGGATAGCCAGACTGTCCAGATACCCCTCCCAAGGCGGGCTGGGCTGAGACCTTCCCAAAGGGAAACCCAGCTTTCCTAAGGATGGTTTGTAACCAAAAAGCACCCTTCCCTCCAGGCAGGGTATGGAATCAGCTGGGAGACCAGTGCCCTTTCTGGATGAGACTGAGGCCTCAAAATACCCCAGGGAATTCCCAAATCCTGAGCCCACCAAGGAGTACGATGTGGAGCAGAGATAAAGGCTGAGGGGGGAGCATGCAGCTGCATGAAAATGTGGCCAAGGGAACTGCCAACCCTGACCCCCCTCTCAGAGGGAGCAGATACACCTCAGGGCAGTGGTTCCTAGAAAAGCTCAGGGGTTTACACTGCAGGCTGTCCTGTAGGATGGTACCCAGGAGGGCACAGCACTGCAGATGTGTCCTGAGTCACAGCAGCCTCGTGCAGCAGAAATCTCAGGGCTGAACTTCACAGCCCAAAGCAGCTCAGGGGCAGAAAAGCTGCTCTCTCAATTTCTCTGCCTCAACCACCACACTACCCCTGTTTGGGCAAGCAACATGCAAAGACACTGGTGCAAAAGCCATTTTTGGTCCTTCTGGCAAAGTCACAAAAGAGAGAGATGAGGAAACAGCCACTCACAGCAGACAGAGACTGAAGGAGATTCATGCCCCCAGTAAAAACTGTCTCCACATTGTAGTCCCAGCAATTCAAATGGAAATTGTTTTTACAGGAAAAGGACAATAGCAGTGAGGCCACATCCTTATTTAAGAAGTCCTGTTGGGTTCTTGGGAAGATCAGGAGAAAGGGATGGGATGCTCTGGCTCTGGGTACTCCAGTCTAAGGCCACAGTTCAGGGCTTCAAAACCAGTGCTTCAAATGACTCCCGTGCTCTTTGCAAGCTGGTGGCACTTGAAGGTGCTTGCATTTCCCACACAGGAGTTTCCCCACAGCCCTGTTTGGTGCTCTCTGACCAGCTCCCAGGCAGGAAAACTGAGGCCAGGGTGGGTGGTGGTGCCTGGGCTCAACCCCTGCCCTGCAGGAATGCTCCAGCCAGGCTTCAGCAGGCTGCAGAGCAGTGGGCATTCACCAGATCCCTCTTGTCATGTCCCTTGTCCCTTCTCCAGCAGCAGCATGGGGTGAGAGGAGCCAGATCCTGCCTGACTGTGCGCAGACCCCCCTCCTCCTCCCTCATCAGCCAGCACACAGGTCTTCATTGCACTTTCCCCACTCTAAGCGTGTTGGCCCCCCCAGCACTGCCATGTGCTGGAGTGGAAGAGCTCCACAGACTCAGGACATGAGTCTCACTTCCCCAGATACATCTCACCTTCAGAAATGGTCCCAGCAGCTCTTTCCCCTCCAGCTGCCTGAGCTCCTGCTGTGTTAAATGTTGTCATAAGTCACCTGCAGCTTTCCTGTACCAGAGCAGCTCCCACCGGGTGGGGAAATCCTTCCAGGATTTCCCAGAAGTGCCAGCTCTTGTCTGACCCAACTGCTGCAGCAGCCAGCAGCTGAAACAACCTGAAACCTCACCTGGGCAGAACCAGGGGCACAGGAACCTGTGACTTAAAACAGGCCCCAGGAGAAAGCTGGAATGAGAACAGGAACAGAGGAAGGAGACACTTTCCCCTCCAGCACTTTGTGATTGCAAGGATTTCTCAGGCTGACTTGTTTGGTTTAAAAGCTGCTCACAGCTGGTTTGTGACCACCAGGAGACCAGGGGACAGCCTTGGGGACAGGATGTTCTAGGGGGGAAGGGAAGGGAAGGGNCCACATAAAACCAGAGAGCAGCTCTGGTGTCTGAGAGCTTCTCCCATGGTACTGGGGAGAGAAAAGAGGAAGAGACTGGAATGTGGGGTGGCTCCTGGTGGGCTGGTGGATGTGTGGGGCAAGGGCAGGACCCACATTGCATTACAGCCACTGTTTGAATTTCAGAGCTGGGTTTGGAGGAGGCAGCTGAGAAATTTCCTGGGCTCAGGAGACAACACGACCGGTGCTGGTGAGCAGGTAGGAAACACCTCAGCCTGAGGTCTGCCAGCAGCAGAGCCTCACCATCCTCCTGGTCCAGACCAAGGCTGGAGAAGGGAAAAGGAGTAACAGCCAGCTACTCCATGCAAACAGGTCTGTCAGTCTGAGCTCTCCCAGAACACTCTCTGTGCCTGACAAAAAGCAATCAAGCCCAGGCCAGCTTACAGGGAATCTTTGCCATTGCTTTGCAGTAGAAAGATTTCCATAAACTGCTGGTTTGGTTGGTTTGCTTTTTTTTCATGAAACATTTTGTCTCAATTTGTCTTTCCCTAAAGGTCATTCTCACAGACAGCAGCCCACTGGCGCTCATCAGTCAGAGGCTCTGACAAGCCAGAGGATCTGTCAGACCACATCTCGCCTCCCAGCTACATTCAAGGTTTCACATTCAACGTTTTTAATTCCCCTAATGGAGTTTTCCCTTCAAGGCCAGCACACTCCCAGGAACCAGGGAGCACCAGCACAAGGCAGAACTTGGCACAGGAGTTACAATCCACATTACTGCCAGGGAAGTGCAGGTAGCCACAGCAGGAAAGCTCCATGCAGATATTAGCTGGGTAAGAGGGTACAGAGCAGTCCCAAATTTAGGAGCATCCAGATAATGGTGATAAACAGGGATCACAGCTGCTTGGAGAGGAGTAAGAGCCTCTGTGTGCCAGGTGAGCAGGCAGGGGAAAGCATCAGGAGATGGCAGGGCTTTGTGTGGCTGTCTCTGTGTCACCTGCTGGCTGCAGGGCTGGCAGGACAGCCTGCTCACGGGGTGTGGGGCCCTCCTCCAGCACAGAACGGTGAAGAAACTCCACAAGAGACTTGTTCTGCCCCTGCCAGTCCTTCTGGAGGGCAGCACCCAAGCAGGGACTGCAGCTGGATGACCCAGACCAAAAACCGTGCACGTGGCAGCAACAGCTCCAAGGAGAGCACTCAGCATTAAGAGCAATCATTTACACCTCCCTTTTGCTGAGGGGCTGGAAGGCAGCATGAGCCGAGCCTGGGCTCACCTCAGCCCAGATTCATTTCACTGGGGATCCAAGGAGCGGTTCTGGGACACCCCAGAACAGCAACCTGGACCTGGGGCCAGAGACTGGGTAGGAGAGAGAAGGGAGTACCAGGGAGCAAAGAAGGCTCACTGTGGAGTTTGGGCCCCTAGAGTTGTTCATAATCATGATATAAAGAAATGATTTAAAAGCTGAGGTAGGGTGAACCCCCTCAGGCCCCAGAATAAGCTGCAGAGGCAGCACTATGAGCCTGAGTCGAAGATGTGGGCACAGATGATGTGAGACCCCCACCCACCCACGCATCTCAGGGGGGACAATGCAAACTTGTGAGCTGAGCAGAATCCCCCTCAGGGGTAACAGGAGCAGGGGGCAGGAGCTGTGCCATGGAGGTGCAAGGGAACAGATTTAATCAAGTCAGATGCCCCACGAACTCACAGACCAGTGAAGAGCAAGCTGAGCATGAGGCTTGTGGGAAAAACACACAAAACCAGCCCTGAGAGGAGGAGGAAACCCCCACAGTGCTCCTGGCAGAGAGCTGAGGAGGGTGATGGCTCTTTGCCCACATTGCCTGCACCCCAGAGCAGCTGGGGGAGCCTGGCACCGGGGCACAGGGGAAATCCTGGCTCTGCCTCCCACGGCAGCTCCAGGTGCAGCACTGCTGATGGCATTTGTTAGCTATTGATTGCACCATCAATGGGCTGTCAGCATTTAGTAGCATTTTAACTGGACTAATAATAACAGCAACTGCTCGTTGCATTTTTTGGTTATGCTGGTAAAACTTTTAATTACACAAACAATACATTTTGGGCTCGGCCTTGCCTTCTCAGTCCAGAGGGTTCACCATGAAGAGAGGATACAGAGGGGCTTGGCCACCTGGCACAGAGCTGGTTAGCCCCCTCTCAAATAGAGACATTGTCCCTCTTCCCCAGCAACCCAAATAAGCCAGGAATTTCTCCATCTCCTCTCCAAGCCCTCCCTTGCAACTCCTCTGAGCCCTTCTCGCAGTGACTGGCAGCATCTCAGGGCTTCCAGGGGCAAGAAATAGCCTGTGCTCACAGCCCACCCAAGGTAACAGCTCACCACAGCATGCTCTCTTTTAATTTGCCTACCCAAGCAATAAAGCAGAAATGAGAAATGGCAGCTAATTAAAAGTATTGATGCATGTGGCATTCAAAACCAGCCAGACCAAGCCAGGGCAGGGAAGGAGGGGTGAAGAGGCTGGAAGAGAACAGGGAATGGCAAAGACTGCAGTGCTGCAGTCAAGTGTATCCTTGCTCCCTGGGATTTCTCACTCAGGGAAGACTCCTCTGCTCTAAAATCCCTCTCCTACAAGGCATCATCCCCAAGACACCAGGTCTTTTCTTTACCAGACAAATCTCCCAGATTCCCATTGCCTCAGCTCCATGTGAACCCTCATTTGACATGCCCCAGGTATTTTTAAGGCTGGCTGACAGCAGGCAGACAGCCACCCTGAAACCAGAGCGGGGGGAACACAGCCAGGATGTGTTTCTGCAGCGAGGCTCTCAAAGGTCACCGCTCACAGGACCCTCTGACCTTCACATCAGCATGGGAGATGTTTGTCTTTGTGACTCAGGTGCGTGCAGGACTCACAGAGTGCCTGGGGCCAGCAAATCCAGGCAGCTTCCAGCTCACCTGCTCTGCACACCGTCGCACAAGGTGGTTTTTAAAACCACAGCCAGTGTCTGTCGCTCACATGGGAAGGGGAGTGGGAAAGATGGGGGCTACCAGCAGGGTCTCAGGTATCTGCTGTGGGCAGGTGACTCTTAGCAGAGAGCTGGTGGGGATGGATTCCAGCTGAGAGGTGGTTTAGATTAGCTATCAGCAAGAAATTCTTTCTGTGAGGGTGCTGAGGCAGTGGCACCAGAGAAGCTGTGGATTCCCCATCCCTGGAAGTGCTCAGATCCAGGCTGGATAGAGCTCTGAGCAACCTGGTCTAAGGGAAGGTGTCCCTGTAGGCAACAGCAGGGTTGGAGCAGGATAATCTCTAAGGTCCCTTCCAGGCCATTCTACAATTCCATGAAGAGAAAGAGGAAGATGCTCATGACACGACAGGCGCTGGGGTTGCCTGGGCCTGGCCAGTGTGGGTCTGTCAGGAGGGGAAGGTGGCTGCTGAATCCTCACTCCCCACAGGGGTAAAAACTTTGCATCTGAAGAGATGAGCCAAGTGAGGAGCATCCAGCCAGTGCTGTGCCAGAGACAGAGCTGGGAACATACTCAGAAGCATCCACAGCCACGTGTGAGGTAAGATCCTGTCCCTCTCTTGCTCTGTGTTACCCATCCCATCATCTCCCCACCCCTGGCCTGGAGAACGAAGGGAGCAGAGTCCCCAAGTGAATCACCCCCATCTGAGGACTTGGAAGCAAAGAGGAACCTTCAGGAAAGGACTTCTGCTCTGAATACTCTCCAAAAGCTTCTCAGAGAAGTGACAAAGTACCTTCCCATTTTAAAAACTCCCCTGGCAGCCTCCTCAGTGAGGTTTGCACCCACATCGTGGGCATAGACCCCGGGGCGATCTCCATCCTCTGCCTGGGGAGTTACCAGGGCTTCCCCTGAGCTCTGTGGGGACTGCAGGCACAGCTTAGGCTACTTCTGCTCTGCTTCCTCTCCTTTTTTTCCCAGATGGACCAGCCTGCCCCACCCAAGCAATTGCAGGCCATCCTGCCCCACCAAGAACCTGAGCAGCTTCTCCCAGAGCCTGGGCAGACACAGAGAGAGCCAGTGGCCACTTCACAGCACCCCTGCCCCCATCCCACACCACAGCTGGGCATCACAGCACTGGAGGAGATCAAATACCCCACTGAGACTGCAGGTGATCCATCCAGGCAGGCAGGCAGAGGGATTCACACTCTGTGACAGACTTTATCTGGCTCCAAGGAGGATAAACCTAAATCCTCTGCTGTATTTCCCCTCCACTCTCTAGTACAGAAGACGTAACGTGACGTGCGGCCAAGACCAAAAGGCAACATTTGGGAACACGCAGGGCTGGGCTGACAGGGGCACCAGGGAGAGCCCCATGATGGGACAAGGAAGCCTTCACCCTCAGAAGCCCAGACAGGTGGGTCAGGGGGAGAAGGGCTGTTGGGAAGGCATCCCAGGATCTTCTGTCCATCCCTCCAGCGGAGGTGGTTGGGATGGCTTCACCTCCTGCTCACCCATCACCCCGAGCTGCTGTCATGGCAACACATGCTTGGATTCAGGGAGGAACGGGTACTTCTGCTTGTTTACCCAGGAAGGAGGCAGCATCCTGGCATTTTGAACAGGAGAGAAGGAGGGGAGGGAGGCAGCAGTCAGCGTGGGAGCTCACGGACAGGCTGACCTCGACCTGCATGAAGTGCAGGGCTGCAGCCTCCTGTCACCCACAAGAAGGGTGCAGCATTCATCTACGGATGCTGAAAAAGCTTCAGCAGGGAATTTCTTCAGCCCTCTGCAGCATTTTATGGGAGCTCTGGCTTTCCCATGCAAGTTATTTAAAACAATGTTACAGTTTTGTAAACTCCTTGCACCTGCAGGTTGTTTGTGCCGGATTGTTATGGTTCTAATGAGGAAAATATTTAGGAATGGGTGTCTTAGAATCTGGCCAATCCTCTCAAGAGGTGGATGGCCAGAGGACCAATTACCTTATGCCATTTAACACACTTTTTTCTGAGCTAACATATAAAAGCCTCTGGAAAAATTATTAAATTGTTTCCATTTATGCCTGAGCCTGGACTCTCTGTGGTTTCTCTACCCATCCTCGGTGTGATGGTGAGGTTTATCCCCTTTGGTTCTGCTCCTCGTGGCTGGGAGATGAGCTGTGGGGATGGGAACAGTCCCACGTGACACCACACTGGGACCCTGTATGGAGATGGGGTGACAGAGGGCCTCAGCTGCCCAGGACAAAACTGGGATGTGCTGGGTGCCCAGCACCAACCTTCCCCTCCAAAGGGGGGCCACACCTCAAAAAGGTCCTCTAGCACCCACCAGGGGCTGCACAGAAAACACCCACTGCCCAGCACCACCCACCAAACCCCCTCTGGCTCCTGTGCAGGGGGTGGCCGCTGCCCTCCCCAGGCGTTCCCCAAAAGCAGCCCCAGGACATCTCCCCTGGACCATGAGAAGAAGCTGAGTGCAGAGCCTTGCCTCTGGAACCTCACTCCCACCTGCAGGAGAAGCAGGCAGCACTTTGATTTCAGAGCTGCTGAACTCAAAGGAGCCCGAGAAAGATTATTTCCCCCTCCAGGAAACAACTGCATGAGAGGCTGGTGACCTTCTACACCACCTCCGCATGCCAGCCCCTGGAGAGTGGCGGAATCTCACTTGCAGCAGCCCTCTGCATTCTGACTCCTGGGATAGCAGCACCAGCACCAGCAGCAGTCCTGGTTCCCCTGGGTGCAGAGGAGGCAGGAGCTGGGGGAGGAAAAGCTGTCTAGGGAGCTCTAAAAGAGGCTCATGCTGGAGAGCTTGGAGTTGCCTCCAAACTTTCCTGATTTTCAATAGATTTGAGTCCAGCCAGCCCGTCAGAGAGACACAGCGTGGTCAGGAGGACAGAGCAAGGCTGGAGCTTGCCCCTGCACTTCACACCACTCCCCTGGCACACGGATCTTCTCACCAGGTTGAGTCTGTTGCGCTTCAGGCTTCATGCCAGACCCTGTGCTCAGAGCCAGGCCTTCTCTGCAATCCCTAAACCCACTGGTTTGGTTGGTCCAAACTCATACTAACCTTGTTTGCAGCCTGCTGGCTTAACTTAACTCTGGAGAATGGGCAAAGCCAGATGATCTCCTGCAGTCTCCAGCCCTGCTGCCCACAGCCTAAGCAGAGGTTATTTTGGGGCTCACTCACTACCACCAGAATGGCCTCTTCATGAGCTCCTTAAGAAAAACAAAAAGTCAGGAGTAAGCAGTTATCACCATGGTGTCCTGGCAGGCTCTCTCCATTTTCCCCAGCTGTGAAATGGGTACTTGCACTTTCCAGAGGTCGATGAGGAAGCTTTTTCTGAGTATCATCCAGTGACGGTCATTTCATTCCTGGAAGAGTTGCTCACAGGGAAGGGAAGCCCAGTATGACACAACACGGTCATGGTTGATTCACCTGAGCATCCCAGTCCTTTTCCTGCAACTCTGGTACAGGCAGGCAAGGTCTGAAGAGGCATCCTTTGATAGCAGAAAACATCTGCTGCAGATGTCAGGGGGCTTCCCTGGTCCGATGGGTGGCTGCCTGGTGAAGTACACGTTTCCCCCTGGCATGAGCTCTCCCAAAGTCAATATATTTGCTCCATATTTGATGTCTCCCATCCACAGCACACAGCTGAGAAAATCCCCTGTACAACAGAAGCTATCTTTGGAGAGAGCTAAAATAAGGGAATTATTAATAATATATGGACAAGGCAGTTCAACACATTGAGGCACACGGGCATGTTTCTGCAGGGCACTGAGCACACCTTTACAGTGGGGTTTTCCTCTGGCAGCTCTCTGCTCCCTATCTCTGAGGGACCCTGAGTGGGGAAACCACTTGCAAAATGGGCAGCAGCCAAAGCTGGATCTGCTGAGCCCCGTGTCCGCTCTGCCGGGAATTTAGGCAGCCTGCGAGTGCAGCTGTGCCATTGTGCGCTTCCCTCCAACATCTGCCTGTCCTGCTCACTGAAAAAAAAAACCACGGAACTGCTGCTAATTTCATTAGCAGGCCCGTCAAGCGGTTCATCAATCCATGATTTCCTGGCTTGCCGCCTTGAGGAAACAAGCGGGATCTGCTCTGAATTCACAAAGCCATCCCCTGGGGTCATTTGTCGGAAGTCTTAAGATTTCCCGAGTGCATTATTATCTCGGATTAAAACTGGGCGAGGGAGGGGGCTTGATTGGTTTTTCTCCCCATCCCCGGGAGTGAGGCAGACCCCCCTCAGCCGCCGGAAGCTCCCGACCCGCGCCAGGAGCCAGGAGCTGCTCCGGGCAGGGATGCAGACGGAGCAGCGCCCACGGCGCAGGGCGCGGGTCGGGGCGCAGCTGCGGAGCGGCGAGTGGTGCAGGGGGCATCGGGAAACGCTCGTGGTGGAGCTGCCAAAGGCTCGGATCTGCGCGCCGACGGGCTGCGAGCCCGCACCGAAGGTCCCGCATGCGGGGTCCCCCCCGACAGTGAGGAGGGTCCCGCACAGACGGTCCCCTCGCCCGCACGGAGAGTTGCGTCCTCAAAAAACGTCCTGCCTGGATGGTCCCCCTGCCCACAAGGAGGGTACTGCACAAAGAGTGTCCCCCCGGCACTGAGGGTCCCCCCTGCCCGGAGGATGTCGCACAGAGGGTCCCCCCCGCTGCCCGGAGGATGTCGCACTGAGGGTTCCCCCCTGCTCGGAGGGTCCCACGCGGGAGCGGCGGTTCCGCGGGCCACAGCGCCCTCTGCCGCCCGCCTGCCGCACCCGCACCCGCCCCGCGGCGCCGGAACGGGGAACGGGCGGAAAACGGGGAACGGGCGGAAAACGGGGAACGGGGAAAGCGAGGCGGGCTTTGCAAAGAGCCAGCGGCAAATTCAGGAGCGATACTCACAGGAAAGGGAGAACCTGGGAGCCGGGGCTCGTGGCGTTATAAGGAGTATCTGAACTGCAACCACGTCGACTTCAGCACCAAGAGCATCTTGGTTGTAAATGGAAAAAACCAAAACCTAAACCCAGAATATCTACAGTTTAATTCAGAGATGACAAAACAAAACCTTATTGTTACCCAAAATTCTAATTTTGGTATTGTAACTGTTCCTACCCCCACAATCCCAAAAAGCAAGGCCATTCTTTCTAAATGGAAAACATTCATATGAAATGCAGAGAGGCAGATTTACACTGCAGGGAAAGAAAGAACAAAGGAAATAACCTCCGTTTTCCACTATGAACCTTTCTGGGTTGATACTTCCTCATGTGTCCTCCCATCTTTTTAGCCAAACTCTTGGCTCAATTCGACCCAGAATGTAAATTCCCTTCTCCACCAAATATTCTCCTGCTTGGAAACCAGCCCAAGCCCACCCCACAGGCCCTGAACCAAGACATGAGGTGTCATCTTCCAGTCCCAGCACCTGCCCTGTACCCTGAGGCATGGGTGGCACTACTGCTCGCAGGGGTTTGGGGGCTGTTCCTGCACTGTCCCCCTCCCCATCAAGCTGCTCGCACCGTGGAGCCCCCAGAACTGCAGCACAGCCTGGCAGAGCTTTCCTGGCACTCACAGTGGTGCCACGTTTCCAGTGTCACACGTGTCCCTGTGGCTCTGCCACTCATCCCTCCTCCAGAAGGCAGGGGCCTCTGCAGCCTGCAAAGCTCCAAAACTCCCACTGAGTACAAGAAAACCCCCGCCTAAGAAAATAAATGTGTTCTGCGCTCTCTCTGAGCTACCCACAGCAAAGCAAATATGGGCACAGTTGGCTCCCACCATGGCTCTGTTCCTTAAAAACATGTCATTTCAGTCAAACCTCTCCTGGCACATCTGGCTGTCATTAGATGGAGGAGAGAGATGCTCTCTGTCTCACTCCTGCTCGTAGCACTGCCAGCACTGCACCTCTGAATTGCACTTGTCATCCCAGACACCCACAGCCCAAAATGGGAGTCCCGCTGCTCCCACAGTGGGAGGGCTTGGGAACGCTGTCCCCAGGAAGGTGCAGTGCTCAGGGCACCAAACCATCTGTACCAGGTGACCCCTGACAGCACCAGATACAGCAGAAAAGAGGCAGGCAGGAGGCAGCGGCTGCAGGCCCTGCCAGCTCAGTGCCCAGCCCCAGCAAGGGTGGTCACCAGGGCAGTGACCCAGACATTCCTCTCCATCTGCAGATGTCAGAGGCACAGTCTGGCCTGTCTTAGCAGAGTTCTTGTGGGGAAAGAATCTCTGGGGGCAGAGTGGGCAGTGTTTGCAGACACTCCCTGGGCACTGGTTACCTGAATGGAGTTAGTTATAAAGGCTGAGCCCAAAAGACAATGAAGAAAAGGACAGGTCAGAGGGGGAGCCAGGACAATCCCCTGATTTGGAGCCACCTCATGAGCTGCCATCAAAGCAGTGTTAAGGACCTGAGAAAAGGCCCTGGCAAGCCACAGGGTCTGCCCTGTGAAACAGCAAACACTGTCCCAGGACAAGGTCAGGCATCATCCAGCTGACCTCTGTTCCCCCTCACTGCTTCCCACCCAGTGAAGCTTTCTCCTCATCCTCAAACAGACTGTCTGAGCTATCAGAGAAGAAGTCCTCCAGCTCCTCCTGCCTCATCTTGGACTCCAGAGCAGTGATGCGCTGCTTGAGCTTCATCTGGGCATCGTTGTACTCAGTCAGGAGCCGGCCAAAGCGGGTGTGCAGCGTGTCCAGGTTTAAGGCCACCCTGTCCAGCCTCTCCTCCATGCTTTTCCCTTCTGTGCTTTCCTCCGCAGCTGACTCATCCAGCAGCCCTTCCTTGATCAGGATCTCCCGGCCACGCTCCTCCAAGATCTTTTTGGCATCAGGGTACTCTGTGACTGCCTCCATGAGATCTTCCTTTGACAGGCAGAAGAGATCAGAATAACCCAAGCTGCGGATGTTGGCCGTGCGCCTGTTGCCCATTTTGCTGCCTTTGATGTTGAGGATGCTGATCTCCCCGAAGCAGCCCCCCGCAGTGAGCAAAGCATACTGTGTCATCCCATCTTCTGCCACCACGGCCAGCTTGCCCTCCTTGATGATGTACATCTCCTTGCCAATGTCCCCTTTCCGGCACACGTAATCCCCCGGGCTGAACACCTGAGGGCGAAGCTTCAGCACCAGCTCCACCAGCAGCCCTGCCTCACAGTTCTGGAAAATCCTCACCTTCTTCAGTGTCTCCAGGTGAACATTGATGGCAATCTCTGCCCTTAACTTATCAGGGAGATTCTTGAGAACCTCCCGTTCATCCACAGCCTTCTTGTTGGTCCACAGGTAGTCAAACCACTTGATGACTTTGGCTTCCAAATCTTTGCTCACCTTGCGGAACTGCATGTAGTGTTTGATGGCGTCGATTTTGGCCTGGAACTCCGCCCTGGTGGCGTTCATGTTGGATATCATGGATCCCACGTTCCCCACAATGGTGGCAAAGATGAGGACACCGATGAGGAAGTCAAAGATCACAAAGAGGTACTCTTCATCCCTCACAGGGGGAGGGGTCTCCCCGATGGTGGTCAGAGTCAGCGTAGACCAGTAAAGGCAGTAGATGTACTCCCGGGTCAGATACCCGTACTCGGGGTCTGTGACATTGGGATAGACCCAGCTGTCCTCCCCGAAGCCTATGGCCTTGGAGATGGCGTAATAAATGCAGGCATTCCAGTGGATGATGACCAGGATGTAAAGAACCAGGTTGCTGATGCGGAAGATGTTGGGGTGGCTGGTTCTGGTCTCGGTCCTGTCGAAGAACTCGAACATGCGCGAGAAGCGCAGCAGCCTGTTGAAACGCAGCTCGGGGCAGTGCAGCCCCACTGCAAAATAGGCCAGGTCTGTGGGCAGCACGGAGAGGACATCCAGCTTGAACTGGAGCATGTGGATGTAGTTATCCCGTAACTTCTTCAGGTCCTTAACCAGGAGGCCCTGTTCCAGGAATCCTAAAGAGAAGCAAGCCACAGGATTGCTTTGGTTTATGTTCGGCTCTTCTGCAGGGTTTGTAAGCACCTGAGTGTCGCTGTTGTAACACAGACACCACATAGGTTTTTTTGTAGAAAAACCACACGAGTCCAGGTCAGTAGAAATAACGGTAAAGCCCCCCTTTAATGGCTTTTTTCCCCAAGGCTTTTATATGTTAGTTCATAAAAAGTGAGTTAAATGGCATAAAGTAATTGGTCCCCTGACCATCCGCCCCTTGAGGGGATTGGCCCAACTCTAACACATCCATTCCCAAGTGTTTTTCTATTTGAAGCCATAACAATCCAGGAAAAACAAGTTGCAGGTGTGCATATTGATAAAAACTGGTAACTTTGTTCTGGTTAGCTTGCATGGGGAAAGCCAGAGCTCCCACAAAATGCTGGCAAGCTGAAGAAATTCACTGCTAAGCTCTGTCAGCATCAACACCAGAGCAACAGTTCATGGCATGCCAGGGATTTGTGGGCATAAATGCACAGGGTCACCCAAATATTACCAGTCCCACCTGCTCTACTCAGTTTGTTATCACTCAAGCCTGTCATCTGGCAAAAGCCACCCAAAGGTGTAACTCAGGGATTTAGTCTGTTGCCACGAAGAAACAGGGACATTAAAAGGTTTTCATCCTCCAGGTCATGAATTATTGCAGTTCTGACAGAAAATGTACGGCCAAGTGCTGCCTTCCGAGAACATTAAATTCCACCATTTTTCCATGCAGATAATTCATTAGCTGAACTGATGCAAAATCAGAGACACAGACCATCAACTATGCCCGAATACTAATAGTAATGCGAGTAATTTTGTACAATTATTCAAAGGTGAAGTTGAAAGCTGGGATGATTAATCTTTCATATTGAAACTTACTCCCTTTCTCAGATCCTCTAATTAGATTCTTTCTCTGGAGGCTGCTCCATACCAGTGAATGCCAAGGTAGACAAAACCCTCTTCCTAATGAAACTGTGGATTAGGCCTGTCCCTTGCAGCTCAACTCCACTTTTAAGGGATTAAAGGAAAGCCAGGATGCTGCTCACCTGTGTGCAGGCGGATCACTGTGTCCCCAAGGTAGAGAGCGTCTGAGATGTAATCTAACACCAGCCACAGGACAAAATAGGTCTTCTGCAGGTCAGTGAAGCAAGCCCTGCAGGAATGTCATCAAACAGGGTGTGAGATACCACAAATCCCCACATCTTCTCAAACTGTTACAGCTGAATATAGGCTGATCCTGAGGCACTCAGCTCTGCCACAGAGCTTGGCCACCAGGCGCTCCTCTTCTAGGAATCAAAACTCCTTGCTCTGAAAAAATCTGCCCTCCCTTGATGTAGGTAAAGCAATGTCTTGGAACCACCTCCCAAAAGGCCCTGAAGCCACGGCCCTTTCCAGCTGGGCTGGAGGATGGATGCTCTGCCTTTGCACCACAGAATTCACAGTGATAGTGGAGGGTCCTTTTCCTTTCGGTGCCCACCAGCCCCAGAACCACCAGAGTCAGTTTGATCCTGGTTGAGAAAATGATGTCATGATGATTTTTGTCTTCTCTTTTATACCCCTGTTACACCTTTTTACCATTTCTGTATTCTTGGTGCTTTTTGCCTCCATTCCTGGACTTGTTTGTCAAGCTGGGAGACTGAACATTTCAGAAGCTTCTCAGTGAGGGATCAGTGTGCCCAGAGCCCAAGGGCCTCTCCAGAACACATTTTGTAAACTGAGACAGAACCATCCAGGGGAAGGTTCCTTGGGGAGGGGGGCTCACTGGAGCCTCTCATTGGGGAATCTTTGATAGATGTGCTAATTAGTAACACCTCTAATGTGATCCCAGATCTTTGGTGGGTGGGCACTGCGGGGTGCATGGAGGTGCATTTGACCTGGACGTGGTGCACCTGAGGATCCTTAAAATAAATACCAAGGGAAAATCCCTTTTTCCCTTCTAACCATGTTTAACTCTCGATTTTAAGACCAGAAAAAGGCATCACCACAACAACCAGGTGATCAGGAGGGTCAGAGGAGGAGGCAGGGACCCTACAACCTCCCAGCTCACCTGGCTACAAGCAAGCACCAGTTGTAGAGGACAGGAACTGCAATCACAGCCAGCCAGTGGTAATACCAGTCCCCCGCAGGGTCCACCACAAAGAACAGCCACTTCCTCCTGGAAGCAGAGAGAAAAGCCAGAGCTGGCAGTGTGTGTGCAAAAGAGGGTTGGAAGGAGCCATCTGAGCCACATCCTTGATCCCTTGCACTGCAGTGCCTCGAGCAGAGCTGCAGCTTCAGTGCCAGTCTGTGAGCCAAAACCAATCCCAGCAGTGCCAAACCCCAGCACTGTTTAAAGTTCCTTTATCCCTAAAACTGAGCTGAGGATGCAGCAGAAGAAGGAACTGTGGGAGGGTAAGGCACAGCAGGTGGCCCACATGACACAGCACCCCAGTGGCACAGCCAGGAACAGATGCCTGGAAGAGGTGATCAGGGAAAGTTCTCGTGACATGATGTTGGAATCCTGACATTGCTTCTCCCAGATGAGGCAGATCTGAGGAGAAGATTAATTGGAGCAGGGAGGAAAGCATGCTGCAGATCAGTGGCAGCACCAGGAGGGGCTACCCGAGCCCCAAAGCAGTGGCCCCGGGGGGCAGCTGGCATGGCATGGCAGGGCTGCCATCGCTGTGCCTCCTGCAGTCTGCACCGCCCGGGGTTCAGCCTTTTAACTGCTCCCAAGTGTTTGAACCTGCTCGTCTTGGGACTCTGAGATAAGAAGTCTGTGCTCCAGCTGCCAGATCTACTGGAGAAGCTGTGGAGAAGAGGAACTCTGGCTGGGCTGATGGACTGAGCTGCTGCAGCCTGGTAGGGCAAAACACCCTCTTCTCCTCTTCCCTCCCTCCCTTCCAGCTTCTGAAGACACAAAACTCCCTCCTGTGACAGGAAAGAAAGCAACCCACTTGCCAACAGATTCCCCATGCCCACCCTGTTACTTCTGGCAGCTTCAAAGGCAGAACTCCTGCCTGGACATCTCCTTTCCTTGGAGCACAGGCAGTGCCCAGAGTGTGGGGATGGCACTCGGCACAAAGCCAGCCCCAGTCCCTCATGTTCACCCTCTGTGCACCCACAGACAGGTGGTGGTCCAGCCTCCCCATTAAAAGGGCTTATTTTTAATCAGAAAGTGCAACTTGAACATTTGTTTTTTGAGAAAGGGACTCTGCTCCCTGGGACATAAGAGCACTGCTACAGGGGAAGCACTGACCCACCTGCAGCCAGCCAAGCCAGTTGCAGCACCCATGAGGACAAATAACCTCAATAATGCTGGTAATGATGGTGGTAATTTCAGCTTTAAAGCACCAGTGCTGCCATGACTGGCAGCCAGAGGCACTGATATTACTGACAGCGGGGCCAGGGCTGGAAAATCAGGGCTCTGGATTAACCCAGGAAGAGGGAATTATCATCTGCCTCTTCCCAAAGTCTTTGCACTCAGGCCTGGAGCTGTGAAACCCGCCAGGGCCATGAGCAGCAGTTCACATGTGGGATTACCAGACTTGGGGCTCTTCTTACCTGTGGAGCTGAGGACCTAGAAAACCCCAGAAATTCCCACTGCATCCCCAGAACCCACTGGCCCTTTCACAGACCTTTTACAGTCCTTTCACAGCACACTTCAGCTCCTTCTAGTCATGAACAAGCTCCCCTTAACCTCCCAGGGCAGAGCAGCTTTTCTTCCATTAGTAGTAATGACCCACGTACAAGGCTCAGATTATTTTTCTCCTAGAGAAAACAATTATTTCTTGGTGTTTTAATCACCATGTGTAATGGCAGGGTCCAGACTAGTCTGTGAGCTTTGCCCTCTAATTAGCCAGCAGAAGAAAAGCCAGGTTATTGCTTCTCACCAGGAGTGTGAGCTGAGGAGATGAAAGGGCTGGATTTGAAAGAGCCTTTTCATAGAGCTGCTCTTTGTGGGGGCACAGGCAGCAAACACATTCCCTTCATCCTGTGGATGATGAATGAGAGTGGCAAATCGCACAGCTTTGTGGCTCCTGGGTGGGATACAGGGGTTGCTGGGGGATTCCTGCATCCCTTGGCTTGTGTCCAGCCCCTCATATTCACAAACTGCAGGTAGATGATGATATTATTATTATTATTACTACTACAGACCCAAATATGACTCCAAACACAACTCTAGTGCAGGACTGGTATGAAATTTGGGAGATCTGATGTGTTTCCCACCAGGGCACATACCAGGAGAGAGAACACCCCATGGCTGAGGGACAGGTCAGGTCTGTCCCACGGGGACAGACCACCAGGTCCTGTGTGTCAGCAAAACAGCCCAGCAGAGCCAGGCTGGCTGCCAAGGCAGGGGCTGCAGAGGGCAGGAGAGACCCTTCCCACCACTCCATCCCCACCTCCTTCTTTCCCATCCCCACTGGGAGCCCCTGAGCTCCACGCTCAGCTGATCCCCAACCAAGGACAGCTGGGGCCACAGGGAAGGGACCCTACCTTTTGTTTAACTTCTCAGCCTCCTCATCCTCAAGCTCATCCCCAGATCCTGCGGGCACTGTCAGGAGCTCAGGGCCTTGGAAACGCTCCAGGAAGGGGTCTGGCCTCTGCTGCTCCTCGTGCAGGCTCTTGGTGGCCCAGTCCCTGAGCACCAGCACCAGCCGGACTATCCTGGACATGGAGAGAGGCACACTCAGGAGTTGTCTGCAGAGCAAGGACAAAGCAAAAGCTTCAGAGTCATCAGGGGAGCTACAGCTGAGAAGAAAACTCTGGCAGTTCCCTCTCAAGCACTGGAATTTCTTTTTTACCCCTTGTAGTGATGATGTGGGACCAAAAATACACAAAGTGAGACCACCCTGGTTGAGTTCCATAACTTCTCCCCCAGTCCTGCTGTCACTCCCACAGGAATATGGGGAACCTGTGGGTGACTGAGACAGAAGGAGGCTGCCTGCAGGGAAAGGAGCCCCTGAGCCCTCCTGGGGCCCCAGTGCGGGTGAAGGCATCCCCTACCAGCATCCTCTGCACACACAAAGTGCAGCACTCACAGACACTCATCCCTGCATCCCATGGACTCCATACAGCACAAGGGGATCCTGACCCCCACGGAAAGCCCCAGGGTCAAAAGGCTCAGGCTCACCCCATGCCAGGGGCACACACAGGTACCTGGCCAAGGCTCCCTGCCGTTGGAAACCGTGGTCAGCTCTCTGCTCTCCCCCATCCAGGCTGGCTCCTCTCTGCAGCTCCGAGGAGGCGTCATCCTGGGCTGAGCAGGCCCTGCGGTGGGGAGAAGGGGGGATCACAGCCACACTGTGCCACCATGGCGCTGCCACAGCTGGCAGCAGAGCTTGGGCACTACAGCCCTGCCCACACCAGGCCTTCCCCTCCCCTGCCCCGCCACTGCCTCCCTCAACCAAAGCAGGGAGCAGCCTGACCTCCTGGTGCTGAGCCCTGTCCCCTCGGTGTCCCCCTCAGCATGGGGAGGGCAGGGGTGGTGGTTGGCTGGGGGGCTGTGCAGACCATTGCTCTTCGCTGGCATCCTCAGTGTGAGGAGAGCACGGGCACACACCCTACCCCAGGGACCTGCAAAAAGCACAGAACAGCCACAAGAAAAGATGTGCAGGACACATCACATGGTTTGAGCACAGAAATCCAGCACAGAATGGGAAGAGAGGGTCAAATCCCATGGGTCCGTGTCCTGGGGTGACAGTATGATACGAAATATGTATCCCATTTCATCTGCTCTGAAGGTTGGATCTGGTGCCTTTAAACTGAGCCTGTGAGAGGGAAGGAAAAAACTGAGATACTTTTGTTTTTTAAAACAAAGTTCATGTTCAAGGACAGACAGGCTACGGGGGATTACTCGGCGGCAGTGGGGGGAGAGAGTACGCTCGCCTTCCAGCCTGCTTTTGACTCTTTTCTCCGGAGAGAGTATTCCTGGGATTTTCTTTTCTTTTGGAATTTTTTTTTTCCTTTCTTCTTCTTCTCTTTGGGACGGCTTCACAACATCAGAGCACATCGGGAGACTTTGCTTCCCAGCCCTGAGGAGGAGGATATAGACACTGACATCTGCGCCTATGGAAGGACTCTGAAACCTTTCCAGGTTTCTCTCCACAGCGAGAGATTTTATTATTTAGCGTTATTATCCTGTTCTGTGTGTCCTGTTAAATAAATTGTTTTTATCTCTTTCACTTTCCTCCGAGGAAAAAGAATTTTTTTTCCCAAACCTAGTAGGGGGAGGGGTGGTGGCAACCTGGGTTTTTTCCCTCCCTCAGGGGATACTTTTTTCCCAAATTTGGCCAAACTGGCACAGTCCCCCCCATGTTTCCCACCACCAGCCGAGGCTGATGCTGCAGGAGGAGCCCTGCAGGGCATTTTGTTCTCTCCAAGAGATCCCACAGCTGCCTGGGACCATGAATATGCTCTCCTCATCATTCAGGCTCCTCATCTCCATTGCCAGAGGAACACCTCATTTTCCTTTCCTACCCTCTTCCCTTGCCTCTCCTGCTCTCCTTGCCTTCAGTTGCCAGCCCTTCCCTGCCCCTCCGCTTCCCATTCCTTGCCTTGTGTACTCCTCCTTTTCCCTGCCTTTCCTTTCCCTGCCCTGCCTGCCCCTCCCTTGCCTTGCCTGTCTGCTCCTCCTCCTCTGCCTTGCTTTGGGTTGCCTTGCCTGGCCTCTTTGTGCCTTGACTTGTTTTTCCTTTCCTACCCCTGCCTTGCCTTTCCTTTCCTACCCCTGCCTTGCCTTTCCTACCCCTGCCTTGCCTTGCCTTTCCTACCCCTGCCTTGCCAACCCCGCCTCTCTCCCGCCTTTCCCTTCCTTGCCCACCCCTCCCTTCTCTACAGCCCCCCCTTGCCTCACCCACCCCACTCCTGCCTTGCCCTGCCTGCCCCTCCTTTCCACACCTCCCCCGGGCCAGCGGTGCCTCTTCCGAGAAGCCACCAGCGTCCACTTACGAGCCCGGTGTCCCCCGAAGCCTCGGACACGGCGTTGCTGCCTTAGGCGGGCTGCCTGG
>VXAC01008532.1:136155-175640 GCA_013399225.1 Rhipidura dahli
CATCCGTGCCCCGGGAGCTTCCCCGGGTTGCCTGCGGAGCTCTCCGGCTTTTCAGACACAAAGCCGGGGTAGCACAAGGCAGCAGCACAGCCGTGTGGCTGTCACCGCCCCGCACGCCCGTCCCCGGAGCATCCCCGATGCCCTGAGGAGCTGACAGCAGCCAAGCGTTGTGTCTGGGGATGGAAAGGGGAGGAGGGAAATGTGATGCTCCATTTCCCTACGCACGTGTTCCCTTGTCCCCCCCACCCCCCCCACCCGTCACCTCCTCGGGGGCTGGAGGGAGTTCAGACAACTCTGGGACACTGCCCAGCTGGAGATCACAGCCATCCTGAGCAGCTCTGTGTCTGGTGACCCCTGAGTCCCCTCAGTGAAGGGTCACTCTCCACCCAGGGACAGGCAGAGCCAGCACCCCCCAGATGGGCTCAGGTCCTGCCACACCAGGGGATGCACCTGGATTGCTCCCCAGGCTTCTGCTCCTGCTCCCCTCCCAGCCCCCTGCCCTGGGTGAAACAACGTTGGTGATTATTTCCCTGCTTCAGAGGCTGTGCCACAGCTACTGCCAGGATGGAAAACTGGGAAAAGTAGACACATTTTAACACCCTCACATCCACTTACCTCTTCTCATGCTGGCAGAGCAGGGGACCAGAAGTGCTGCTCTGGAGTCCCATCAAAGAGAGCTGCAGACTTGGAAGGTGATCATGAAATGCACCTCTCATCAATTTCTGCCCTCTTCTTTTGCTCAGGGAGCCATTCTAATGCCCAGCTAGCCAAAAATCTGCATCCCCAAGGCAGTAAGGAAGAGGTCAGCTTTCACCCTCTTCCTCCAGGACCTCACCCCTTGCAGTGGCTGAGGCTGGATCTGTCCCTGATGGGCACATGGATTGCTGCACCTTGTGCAGGGCTGATCTGAAAGCCCCAGCACCAGGAGTCTCTTTTATCTTTGCTATCAAAGGTTTACCTTTTACTTTCCCCTTCAAAGCCTTCAATCCCACTTGCTCTGATCTCACCAAGCACCCAGGCAGCAGGGAGTCCAAAGGAAGAAACAGAATTTCTCAGCCTTGGCTGGGGCTGTGCTTCCTGGGCGAGCACCCAGCAGCACAGGATGTCACCCTGCTCTTGTCCCCACACCACAGAGCCCAGGTGACAGCTCACCAGGAGCACTGGCAGCAACACATCCCCCTTCCAGCTCCCTTTCTGCTCCCTGCCTGCAGCTGCCTCCAGAAGGGACATGGGAACTCCAGGAGCTGCTGCCCTCAGAGCTCCCTCAAGCTCCATGGTGCACAAGATGCTTTATTTGCTGCACAGCTCCTCGTGGCCCTCGGGGACACCCAGCCCTGCCACGTGTACTGCCCTGGGACAAAGCAGCCAGGAGGAGGAGGCAAGGAAGAGAAGAAAGGAAATAAAAGCATCACACTCCCAACAGGAACAGCATTAACCAGAAGCTTTTCTCCTCCAGGTCCCCCCTCAGCCAGGGCAGCTGGGGCTGAGACATCCACGACCAGGTCACAGTCCTGCTGCCAAGGAAATAAACCTTACCTGTTCCCACCTGCTGGGATATCAGGATCAGACTACACAGAAATGAAACATGTCCAGAACACACAGAGTTTATTAAAATCTGCATTTTGTGCTCAGTGTTTCCCGATTTACACCAGAATTTATGCCTTACACAGAAGTCATATTGCATCTTCCACAACCTGCCAGTAATTAGCCCGTGAGAACACATCCAGTTTGACCACTTCTCCTCCAATCATCTTCAAGCCACACTTTGAAGTTGGTGTGCCCTCCCAAAGTCATCCCTTCTCACCCTAAAACACAGCTTAAAATAAACCCCAACCACAAGCTTCCTCCAGAACACCTCCCAAAGGAGAGAAACCAGACACACATTTTACCTCATTTCCTGGCACAACTCACACCCCCTGACACACAACAGTTGTGCAAGGTCCTCTGGTGACCCTGGCCACATCCCTGAGCCACAAGCCACAGGAGCCATCTGTCTGGCACACCCCACCCCTGCCACAGCACAGCACACCGAGCCCACCACACCACCCTGGCTCTCACCTGCAATAAATCCCAGTGCTCTCCTCAGCTCAGCAATCAGCCACAGGTTCAGACCTGCAATTACTCTGGGACAGTTACTTATTAGTCGCTGTCCAGCTGCCAGATTTACAGTCACGGACGCTTGACACAGTGTCAAGCAGAAAACACCCAAGCACTGGTGTCTGTAAATAAGCTACTGGGACATCTGGATGACATGTAGATCCAGCTATAATTAGGTAGAGGTGGCACACAGAGGTCCTGTTAAGCCTTGCCAAAATGTGCCCCCAGGGCCTGCAGGCACAACTGCAGCAGATGTGCTGGATGAAGCACCAAAAACATCTCAAAGTCACCTCAGATTCAGGTGTTACTAAACTCTAGAGAAGGAAACAAACAGAAGAGCTGTTGAACTGAGCTTTTTTATAGCTAAAGAGCATCTAGGTCAGGAATTTCCCTCACCCATGTCCTTGCACCATCACTGAAGTTACAGCTTAACAGCAAGGCCTGGGAGTGACACTGCCCTCTGCCACTGGGACCCTCACAAATACCCATTTTCCCTGAGCTGTTTGGTGCTATCACTGTTGGGATGAGGTTTTACAACCCAGAGAGTCACCGTGGAGAGGTTTCCCATGTGAATCTCCCTGGGAAAGAATCAAGCCCCTGGATAAGCCCAGATGTCAGCAAGGCTCTTACAGCCCCTTTGGATCTGAACATCTGCAAACCTGAGCTCCTGGCCCCTCCAGCTCCACTCCTGGAACAGGGGTTGTGGCACAGGAGACCTGGCACTGTTACCTCCACCAAACAGCAGCTGCACGAGGAAGAAAAGAAAACCCACCAGAAGCTTAGAAACACTTGACAGATAATGAGGAACAGACCCCAGCAGGCAGCTGAGAACTTTCACAGGGTCAGAGTTGAGCTCTCCAAGGTGGGACATGGCCAGGGGAGCAGGCCCTGACCACAGGCCATGACTGTAACAGGAGCCCACGTGCACAAACACCCAACGCCTTGGGTTTGCATCTCCCCAGGCAGCCTGAGGGCAGCTGCACAGAACAGACCCCTCCTGTGCCAGCCACCAAGCTCTTAGGACCCCTCCTGTGCCAGCCACCAAGCTCCTGGGAGACCTCAGCTCTTTGCAGCAGCTTCTCACACCTCCGCTGTCCCCAAGGCCTGAAGGACAGATTCTTGAGGGTCTGCATTGCAAAATGCAGTCAAGAAGAAACAGTTCCACTGCTGGCAAGTAGTCCTCCTCTCCCTGTCCTCACCCATCCTGCCAGGGCAAGCAGGAGAGGCCGGGCACGGGCTGTCACCTTCTCAGCCAGAGCCACGTGTTGATGAGGCAAGCAGAGATCATCACCGAGTACACCAGGGCCTCCTTCTGCCTCCAGGCATGGCACTGCTCCTCCAGCACACGAAGCCTCCCTGAGATCCTCGCCAGCTGCAAGGGAAGCAGCGGGGCCACTGTCAGCCCTGCAGCAAAGCACAGGGCGCTGTCAGCACCCCAGATGCACGGGACAGCAAGGGATGGAAGGATGGGAGCTGCTGCCTCCCTCAGCTCCTCCTTTCCTAAAGCAGCAGCTACCTGTGTGTGGGAGGACTGGCAGCAGTACCCCAGGCCTGCAGCAGATGCTTCAGGAAAAGGTTCTTCCCATCAAAGAGCATCTGAGCCCCTCTCACTGCCCCCAGACAGAGGGGTCTGGCTGTGTCCTGCAGGCCTTCAGCCCCTCGGGGTAGGAGCTCGATGGATCAACACACATGTGAGTCCTCTCCTGCTCCTCCTTAGGGCAGAACCAACCTGACTGCACCAGCCCACCAGCACTGACCAACTGACCCCTGCAGCCTCCTCACCCACCCCCTGTAGCTGCCCCAGGGAGCATCTGCAGCCCCTCAGCCCCATCTCACCTGCCTCCTCATCGCTGCCACCTCCGTCACCCCGGCCTCCTCCAAGGCGCTCTCTGCAGCTGGGACAGGCTCCTGGGAGCTGGGGAAGGAAAGCAGAGGTGCAGCTGGACAAGCACTGCTCGTGGAGGTGCAGCTGCCTCCCCACAAAGGCAGCACTGCCACAGGGAGCTGAGCTGTGCAGGCAGAGTGGGTGCAGCACCAGGAGAAAGCAAACAGCAGCTGCACAGCACTCACTCACCTCTTCTTAACCCCACCATGCACGTTTGTACCCCCCTGCATGCACCCAAAGTGATCAGGACAAACAAACAGCACATGCTATGGCAGGTACCAGGGGAAACACATGCTGCTGTTTCTGCAGAGATCCAACAGAGAAAACAAACCATAAGCACCCATTCTCTGTAGTCCCAGGAGTTCACTGAGAGCTGCATAAATCATCTTTAGAACCAGTCCATTATCACAGGACCAGTACTGAAGAGGAGGGGTGATCCCATTTAGGGGTGATCCCACTGACATCAGCAGGGGAGGAAGCTGCCATCAGCTGGAGGGAGCTATCACTGTTTGCTCCTGTAGCAAATTTTACCTGCAATTTGAAACATAAACAAGCGACCCAAATGTCCACCACTTTCTTCCCTCCCTGGAAACACAGGGGCCCCGTGCTGCACTGGCAGAGGGAAGCACAGACCACTGATCTCCAGCAGGCACAGGGTCCACAACACAGAGTCACAAAATAAAGCACATTCACAGAGAGAAAAAAATAGAAATTCCTGTCATCGTAGGCTAGCCCCAAATCAGCTGCTCTATAACCAAAACTGGGCACACCAATAACTCACACAGGCACTCACTGATCCCACAGGGGTTAACAAACACCTCACCCTGCTCCTTGGAGACCACGAGGAGGAGAGGGTGTTTATCCCTGCTTGCAACATGATGCTGATCTCACTGAAGACAAGCCACAGGAGCAAGTGGAGATTCACTGGATCTCCACCTGAAACTCCATTTGTGAGATAACACCTCCACAAAATGTAGCTGCGGTGTAAAATGAGAGTCACAACAGAAAGAAAATGCAATTCTCCCCGGTAAAGAACCATGAAAAAAGGACACATGCTGCAGCTTTTGACTCAAAATCCCAGCTGATACAGGTGAACACCCTTCAGAGCAGAGCCTACAAATTGCCTTCTGATGACTCACACCCTCCAAGAGGTCACAAAAGCCAGATATTCCAGCCTCTGTCTGAGACCAGCCCTCACTGAAATTTCAGGAAAAACAAGTCAGCACAGTCTTTCTGTTCATTTTATTGTTGCACAGGGGTCCAAAGCTGTCACATTGAAGGGGTGTCTGCATCTGAAGGGACGAAAAGTACTAAGAAGAGGTGTCTGAGGGTGGCTGGTTTCAAAGGGAGATCAAGACCTGGGGAGTGGCCCCAGAGTCATCCCACTGCATCACAACAGCTCTGCACACTACCATGGCCTGAATGTCCTCCACTGCTGCAGGGAGGAGAGAGAGAAGGTCTTATGTAGCCACTAACCAGATCTCTTGGTCATTAAGAAATTGAAATGGTGTTTGAAGGCAGCCTGAGCCTGCTGTTTTTAAGAGCAGAGATATGGCTTTGCATCACCAGCAAGCAGCAGCCAGCTGGGGAGGGAAGGCAGGACGTGCCACCGGTGATGGATGCCCCCTCCTCCCTTTCTGCCTGGAGGCTTTGCTCAAGGAGAATGAGAAGTATTTAGATGTTCCTCCAGGTGCTCAGCAGCCTTAGAGCAGTGGGGACACCTTAAGGCTGCAAGGATGTCTTTGAACAAACAGAACTTACTGCAGTGGTGCAGACAGGGGTGGTGGAGATGGTTCCTCCAGCACATCTGGAGGGACTGAGGCCACTCCACACCTACTCCAGGGAGCACAAAGGCACAGCACACCCTGGCCAGGGCTACTGGTGTGGGATGGCTGCAGCCACTTCATGGAAAGGCTGATTAAGAGTGACCAAGACACAGCCAAAGGTGCTGGGAGCCTGCAGGAGAGGCTGGCTAAGGGACAGCACCCTGGTCAGGCCGTCTGCTCTGGATTTTGATTCCCTTCACACACCCCTCTCCAACAAGCTCTCAAAGCATACAGAAAAATCAGTCCTTGCTCAGCAGTGAACCCCCAGCAAAGTCACAGCAGCACTGGGTGACTCAGGGTGCCCAGGGGACTGGAGTTAAGCTGAGCGGCAGACTCAAGCCTGGCTGGGTTAGTGAGGAGCTCCAAGGCCTGGCACCCAGAGCTGGCAGACAGGACAGGTGAGAAAGAAAGGCCCAGGCAGCCATGCAGCACCATCCTGCAGCCCACAGCTTGCAGAGCTGGTGGCTGGCTCATGCCTCAGCAAGGCACAGGCCAGTCCTTGCAGAGTGACAGGGAGCTGGCTCAGGACGAGCCAGAGTCACCTGGACGGTGCTGGGTCTCGCAGAGAGTTCTGGACACGGTGGAAGAGCACCTGGCCCAGGAGGTACATGGTCTGGAAGATGTTCTGCATGGAGTAGATCCTGCCTGCCTCCGTGAGGAGGGGGACTGGGGCACTGGGAGCGGGCAGGGGACACGAGTTCAGCCTGGGTGCACACAGAATCACTCCTGTTACTCCCTGGCCTTGCACAACAGGGAGGGCACAGCCTGGCATGAGTGCCCCTCATCCCTCCAGCAGCTCCAAGCATCTCTGGGCAATGCCACCAGCACCCAGACCCCAATGTCATCAGCTGGGAGAACCCTCTCCAGCAGCCCCTAGACTTACAGGTAGCCCCTTGACTCCTCCAAAGCCAAGCATGGCTGTGTGCCATGCTGCTCTCCTGCCACCCAGGACAGCTCTGGACTTTTAGTGGGACAGCAGCCCCTGCTCCAGGATTAGCTCAATTTTCCCACTGCAGAGACTCTGGAGCCCAAGGCCATGAGCAGAGGCCTGGGGAACATCACAGCTGCCTTCAAAACTGCCCAGCACCAATGTGTCTGACACCAAAGGCCACGTTCCTCTCACGGATGTCTAGGACTTGCCAGGCACTGCATTGCTCTGATTTGAATCCCCCATGCCCCTCTCAGGACAATGCCAGAGAGCTCCAAAACAGCCCAGTGAGAGGAGATGCTGCTCTCCATCCACCCTGGGTGATGCTGGGCCCCTGCTCACCCCTCGTGGTGCTGTCCTGGGCTGTGCAAGGCCACCTGGGCACAGTCACTCAGGGTCCTGTCCCGCCGTGACCTGCTGCTGTGATGGCCCTGTGGGAATCAAACACAGCCACGTTAGCACAGAGTTGAGCCCAGCTTGGTGCCCTGGGTGGGCTCCAGAGGTCCACCTGCATGAGGACAGCGCTCAGTGGTGGGGAGACGTGCTCAGAGCAGACAGAGGGTCCCAGCACTAGGCTGCTGATCTGAACTCTAGCCAGATAAAAAACCCTGCACCTAACCCATCCAGGATCAGTTCTTGAATTTCAGGGAGGTTAAGGCACTTGAGGAGGCTGAACAGGAGCTCCAGCAGCCAAACCAAGTGTCTGCCTGCCCATGCCTGGGACCTCTCTTTGAAAGAGTTTCACACGAGGTTAAAATCTGCTTTTGGCTCTGACCCCAGCACCCTTTACACTGCAATGATGAACCACCTCCTCCTCATACTTCATCAAGAAGAAAAACATGTTGAAAAGGGACTTTAAAAGTAGCAGCAGCAGCCTGTGGTGGGACTGCACCTACCTTATCCTACGCCCTGCTCACAAAACGCAGCAGGAGATGTGGCTGAATCGACACCCCAGCACGCAGCTGTGCACTGGTTCTGGGACAGAAAGAGATCCCACCATCCCTACCCCCTCACTCCTAGGGCCTCCTGGGAGATAAATCCTGGCTTGGGGTGATAAGAGCCATCTGGAGAACCCCAAGGCTTGGATTGCTCCTGTTCCCCACCATGGGCCCCCCCCGTCCCTGCCCGTACGATACCGATCGCTTGCGGCGCTGGGTGCTGGCTCTGCTGCCTGAGGGCAGAAAAGGGAGGTCCCCAGAGGGGTCTGGGGACATG
The DNA here is from genome assembly GCA_013399225.1 of Rhipidura dahli. NCBI lineage: Eukaryota > Metazoa > Chordata > Aves > Passeriformes > Rhipiduridae > Rhipidura > Rhipidura dahli. Next base: position 144,107 of record VXAC01008532.1, read on the forward strand.
TGCACCACGACAGAGGGGACCTTCCTCGGCTGGGTCAACAGGACTGGCCTCATACTGGTGTCTGATACCTCTACAGAAAGGAGAGAGGGAAGAGTTAAGCTGACCTGAAGAGCAAGAGGAGAGGAGAGGAGAGAAGAGAGATGCACCCATGTGGAGAGCCAGGCCTGTGGCTGGTGCCAGATGAACAAACACCATGGCCTGGGGTTTTTGGACAGCCCAAACCCACTGCTACAGGACAGCAGTGCTTCAGAGCTGTTTGCCAAGGACAGGGCCAAATGTGCGGCGTCCCAAAGCAGGGACCCTGCCCAAGACCAAGAGGGAACTGTCAGAGACACGGAGGGAGATGCCTCCACATTTTGCTCCTCACCTGCTGGAACCAAGACCCTTCCAGACTTCTGCTGGTGACCTTTTCCCACCTCTTCCCACCATCCTGTCCTACACTCCTGAAGAAAACTGCCCACATTATCTGCCCCCATCCTCTCCCCTAGCAAAGCAAACTACTTGGGGGGGTTACACAGGGATCCTACTCCCCAGGGTGCTGTAGCGCCCCACCAACCTTCAGCCACCCCAAAAGACAACCCAGGGCTGTACCTGCAAGAGAAATCCTGTCAGGGATGTGCATCCGAAAGGAGGGAGGGACATCCTCTGTCCTCGCCCTCCTGTCCCCCGGGCTGCAGCTCTCTGCCACCTTCAGCCTGTTGGGGACCTGCATCCTCTGGTTGATGGCTTCAGTGAAGAGCAGGTCACAGCGCACCCGGTTCAGGTCCAGCCCCCACAGTGGCCACATCTTTGCAGATGTCCTCAGGATGTCCTGGGGTTCCACACAGATGGGAAGAAAGCTGGAAAGTGGCAACGGGAGCAGTACTTCCGAAAGTGACGGCAGGGGCAGCTTTTCTCACACCTGCACAGGGACAACGCGATGTGCCATGAGACAGCTAAAATTCAGGCAGGAACAACCCAAAAGACAGACACTGCAGGAGCTGTCTGAGAGAATGGGGTGTCCCACAGTGCCCAGCTGGCAGGGACAAGGCTGCAGAGCCATGTATGAGCTTAGCACCCACTGCCTCAACTGACAGCAAGGAAACGGCTCAGCACATAGTTCAGTGTACCCTAAAAACTAGTGAAAACAATTATTTTCCATCCAGAAGGAATGGGTTTTTGGAGGGCCAGGATCATTTTTCTGTGTTCATCTACACCTCTGAAGAAAAAGGAGGTTTTCTAAAAGCAAAACACACATTTTGGTGACGGGCTTCCAGGTTACCACAGGCAAGGCTTGGGTGCTCAATTTCTCTCCACACACACGTTCACTGCAGTATCCCCAGGGCCATACCCCATTCCCCCAGGATCCAGCACTCCTCAGGTGACCCACATCCAGCCAAGGATGGACTTTGCCTTGAGCAGGGCTGCCAGATGCTGAACCACCCTCCCAGAGGGGAAGGCAAAGCAAACATCCCTTTCCTCAGCTTTGAGCAGAGCCCCCAGCTCAGCTTTCTTCCAGGAGGGGACCAGCACCAAGGAGGGACACAGCCCCCTGTTCTCCCTGCTCCTGGGAGCAGCCACCAGCAGGACCAGGACATGGGACAGAGACATTTCCTGGGGTGTTTTGCAGCTCTCAGGACACTCAATGACCCCGTGCCTCAGTTTCCCCTTTGCTAAGTCCCAGGGCTTTGAGGAGTGCTCTGGGGCCACAATGTCCCAGGACTTTCACCGAGCCATACAAGCAGAGGGCAATCAATGGACACTTTTGGGAGAGAAGACCCAAAAACCACCCTTCTGGCTCCCAGCATATGCACTCTTCATTCTTTCCCAAAAAGCTGCAGCTGAGGAGGAAAATCCAACAAGTGAGAGATGCTGAGGCTGGCAGACCCAAACCTGACCCCAGTGCTGCCCAGGCACTCCAGACATGCCTGCACATCACCCCTGCACCCTCCTTGCTGCCACCTTTTGAGCTCACTGTGCCCAGAAAGGTCCTTCCTTGCTTGTGGAAAAAGATCTCCATCCTAAGAGGGGACAGCAGCAGCCAGGTTTGCCCACTACTCCCCTCACTGCTACTCCTCAGGGCTCTTTGGACCTTCTCACCTTCCCCAGCCCCTTGCAACCCTTCAGGACTTCACCCAGGGTAGAGGAGCAGAAGGAAATCCCTGGGGAAGGATCTGCAGTGACTTGGAACTCCGGGTGCAGGAGGGTGGCAGAACCAGCTCTGCACCTGCCAGGACCAGCACTTCCAGTAATCGCTCACCTCGTGCTGCTGCCTCCTCCTCTGTCATTAAAAACCTTTTAATTACACAGGCATTTGCCCAGCACCAGCAGTGGTGATTCCCTGCTTCCAGCCTTGCAGACACTGCATCACCATGCCTGCACCGGGTCTGTCCTGTAGGCACTGCTGGGGACCCAGTGGGGGCCCCACACCATCCCCACCACCCTGCCGAGCCCCAACCCATGGGTCTCATAACATACACACTCCCCTGCTTCTCTCCAAAACCCCAAAGAAAGTGGATTTTTACAGGCACCCCCTACTGGGAAACAGGACAGTAATTCCTGGGATGGTCTCAAAATGCGTCAGTCCTGCAGGAGAAAGCTGAATCAGACTCCCAGCCATGGTACACAGCCATGGAGACCACAGGTTTCTCTGTCACATTTTTGGTGCTTCAGAGGACTGGACACGCCGTGTTGCATTCCCAGCCCGTTCTCTGGGAAACCAGCATATATTAACAGCAGTTAATTTCGAGAGGGTGGATTGGTTCATTTTCTAATCACCTGTGAAACCACTGCAGCTCCCAAAGAACAAGACGGATTGGAGGGGGTGAGGAGCAGGCTCTGAGACTAAGCTATTAAAAAAGGGGGAGGGGGTGTGGAAATCAGCTGTCAAAACTCATAAGAACAAAATGCTTAAGTGGCTGGATTTCCTCCTTTAACTTTCTTTAGGGCTTTTTCGAGCTCTTGCCAAGCACCCCCCACTCGCCTGGAGAGGCTCAGCCTCTGCTTTGGCACTTCTCCTTGGATTTGCAGTGACAGGGAATTTCCGGCTCGTTAAGCCGGAGTAGGTTTAAGTCCTGCAAGCCAGAAAAACCTGCCCTGGGGAGGGAAACTCCACAACCTCCCTCTCTCTGTCCCTCTCCAGCCCAGGACACCCCAAACAAGGCAGGCGGGGGACCGGCCTGGTCCGGCACCCCCCGTTCGCCTCTCGGGGTGGCGAGCTGGAGGGAGCAATGGCTTTGCTGCCAGCTCTGCCCCTCGGCTCGGGGATGTGCCTTATCCCGGCGTACAGGGGTCACCGGGAGGGGAAGGGGCCCCTCACCCGGCTCGGGGTGAGCCCGCTGCCCTCGGGACGGCTCCGGGCACTGCGGGCGCTGATCCCCGCGGGGGCTCAGGGGACCCGGCCGGGGAAGGCACGGGGGGGGTCCCCACACCCTCCCGGTGGGGACATCCCGGACACTGCGGGGCGGGGGAGGGACACTTACTTTTTATCGCAGACCGACGCAACTTGTCGGACCTGTAAACAGCCGCGCCCGCTGCCGGGACANAAGCCCGGCCCCCCCGGTAATAAACCCGGCCCCCCCAGTATCCAGCCGGTCCCTCCCCGCTTAAAGCCGCAACCGGTAATTAACGCGCTGCGACCCATCCTGGTGCCGCCTCCCCCGGGAGCCCCCCTGTCCCCAGCACAGGGATTGCTCTTGGCAGGGGCAGAACCAAACGCAAGACGTTCCCCGTGTCCCCATCCCCGGGACGTTTGCGGACAAACCCCACTCCCCGCAGCCCCCGAAGCCCCCGGCCCGGCGCATCCCTGGGGCCGCCCTGTGCCGGAGCTAATCTCTGCCCCTCCGCGGCAATAAAATGATCCCTTTGGGATTAACGGCAGTTTTAAACACTTCTGAATGGGGAAAGGGTCCAAGACCTGACCGTAAAATCTGGGTTTGAAAGGACTTAAAATAAATCCCCTGCTGCCCTAGCCTTGCTATTTAAAGGGGATTATTTAAGGGGTTTAGGAGTGCACAGAGGACGGCAGGGCAACCTGTGCACCTCAATCCCCTCAAAGACCCTTGGAAAACCTTTCTGCACCTCACCTGCCAACTGCTCAGGGCTCACAGGACACCCTTCAGCTCTCACAGAGGGTACACCACAAGCCCAGGTGAAGTTCAAGGCTCCAGTTGGATGTGTGGGGTTCACTCCCAGACATTTCCATCCTCTCTGGGGACAGTCCTGCAGCCATGGCGGGGTTCTTGGTGTCATTGTCCCCCACAATACCCTTTGTGGGAAAAAGCCACCCTTGTGCCACTCAGACAGTGAGGGTTTTTTAATAAATACTTTTTTTTTTTTTTTTTTGCACAGAAATATACCAAGTTTTACAGAATACAAACTGCAGGGATAATGACTGAGCATCAAAGACAGAGGAGGCCGAGCACCCTTGTGTCTCCCTCCGGTGCTCTCCAGGCTCTGGCCCTGACGCTCGCTGTCAGCTCTCCCCGTAACCCCCATCTGCTAAGGCTGGGGAGGGGACAGACAAGGTGCCAGCGTGTCCTGCCCCAGGAACAGCCACACTGGGCAAGCCTCAGCTCTGGGCTGAGGGCACCGGCCGCGAGAGCATCGCTGGGGCCGGGCGGGATGCAGGCCACTGATGGATGGACCATAGCCTTTCGGTGCTGGTGGAGAGGCTGGTGCTGGGTGAACACCGTGTGGTGGCAGTGCTGGGAGTTTCTGGGTTGCTTCTGGAGGGTTGGAGCACAACCCTTAATGTTTTAATCCATCAGACATGACTGGGGAAGGGCAGTCCCACTGCTTGGACCCTAAAGGAAAAGGGGACACTCTGATCCCACAGCAAAGCACCCAGCTCTGCCCTGCCCTGGCAACACAACCACCCCAGCAGGGCTTGGCCCTGCTCCTGTCAAGGCGTGGTCTTGTGGTTCCTGCCCCCATCAGCCCTGGACACCAAACCAGGTGGGGCCAGGAGCAGAGTGGGGTCTCGCATTCCACTTCACTGGCTCTGGAGGACAAAGAGCCCCAAAGAGAGGGGCCAGGCAGGGCAGAGAGGTTTGGGGTAGGGAGAGGGGAGGTTTGGCCTGTCTGCAGGCTCTCAGCTCTGGGGCAGACACCAGATAGGCCACACTCCAGTAGAGAGTTGAATCCCCACCACTTAAAGCCATTGAGAGCACATTTGGCTCTCAGTCAGAGACCCCCTTGGTCAGCTCTGCAGCAGCCAGACGTCCAGCTGCTGAGCACCCACAGGGGGAAAGCAGAGAGCATCAGGAAAATGCCCTGCTCCTCCACAGTCACTTACCTCAGGTGCAAGACCACCACAAGCCCCTTTGCCCTTTCCAAAGGGATCTAGATCAGAGAGCACTTTCCTGACTGCTCCTCCCTGATCTCCACACAGCAAATATCGCTACAGGCGCCACAGCACGGACTGGGCTTCCCACTCCCGCTTGGCAACAAATCCACATGGGGGAAGCACCATCTCCCCAAACACAGAGCTGGCCCCACCAACTGCGAGGGGATGGACAAAAATTTGCCACACCAATCCTGCATCACCAGGTCCTAACCAGAGCCCTGAGCAGCAGAGCAGAGCCCAGTGAGGACAAGGGGTGAGGCTGAGCAGCGGCCCAGGGAGGCAGCAAGGCTGCTCTAATCATGGGAGATGTTATGTCTGTTTGAGGGGGCAGTGAGGAAATCAAATGCACCGTGGGGAGACTCCCACGTTGAGCCAGGAACAAGCTGCTGCTCTGCTCAGGCTGCTACAGCACTTATGTGAGTGGGGAGCGAGGGGCAGGAGGCGGCTGACTGGCTCCAGAGCCATCCCACAGCCCTGCCTCACCCCACCTGGGGACAGCTATTTTTGGTTAGGAGGGTAAGGCTATTGTGTGATGGCACCAGGTTGTACAGGTGAGACGGAGGCCCGACGGACACCTGAAGGGGGTCCCAGGCACGGCGAAGGGCGAGTGGGCAGTGAGTGTGAGTGTGTGAAGAGGCAGGAGGGAGGCGGAGCCGCTATTTGCCCGCGGCAGGGGCCGTGGCCACGATCTCTTCGTACTTGGGCGGAGGGTCGTTGTAGGACACGCTGGTCTCCTCGCCGCTGCTGCTCTCCGGGTGGCCCGTCACCTCCTCATAGGAAGGCGGGGGGGTGGCACTGGACAGTCTGGAGAGGACGGAGACAGAATGCTCCGGTGGGCAGAGGGTGCCGTCCGGCTGGGGGGTGCCCCCGGCTCTGCCATCGGCAGCCGCCCCCCGGTTGCTGGCTTCCCGCTGGTACTGGGTCTCCCCTTGGCTCTGCGACCGCTCCCGGTACACCATGACCCTGGGGAGGCTGCGGCCCGTTCGGCTGGCCAGGTAACGGTTCTGGGCATAGGAAGGGCGGTGGCGGGTGGCCTTTTGCAGCTGGCACCTCCAGATGATGAAGAGGGCGATGACTATGAGAAGAGCCACTCCCAAGAGGGGCACCACCACATACATAGCGTCAGAGCGCTCCGTGCTGTGCCCGTGGTCCTTGACAGAGTACACAGAGCTGGTGTAGCCTTTCCAAAACTCCATCTGCGACAGGAACAGACAAACAAGCATCACGTGCTGCCGGTGGGAGGAGGAGCCCCTGACCACCACCAGCAATACTCACTGCCCTCCCCAGGCCCACCAAAGGGGCAGCATTTCGGATGTCCCCCACCCCTTCCACCTGAGGCGCTGTGGGAACAAACACAAAAGGTCACAGGAACAGCCCTCAACAGTCCCCACACGGAGAAGGGAAAAATTTATTCCACACCAACCCCAGCCTAGAGAATCAAGGACAACAACACAGATTTCCCACATGTGCCGTGGGAGCGCCAGCTCAACCTGCAGCTGTGGGCAGGGTGTCCTGGCAAAACCAAGGTGAGGCCATTGCCTGGGAAGGGAAAGCCATGCTGAGAAGTGAGGCCACCACGTGCTGCCTGCAGACAGAAGAGGACAAAGGGAAGAGGAGAGGCTGTTCCCCCTGTGCTTTCCTTCTGTCTCCAGCTTGCTGAGGTGTGAGCCATCACACATGCACTGGGGAGCAGGGCAGGACAAACTCACCGTCTTCTCCTTGTTCTCAAACACCTCCTTGACCTCCTCATAGCTGCAGACCTCCTCGATGCACTCCCTCTCGATGGTGCCCTGCCGAATCTCCTCCAGGAAGCCATTGGCTCTGGGAAAGCGTTTCAGGAGCGAGTGGGCATTCCTGGCCCCCAAGAACACTGCAACACACAAGGCAGAGACATGCTGAGCAGGGACAGCCTCACACCTGCCCTCTGCCCAGCCAGGCTTCTGACCCAGCTTCCTGATGCTACACGCATCCCCAACACCAAAAACCCAGGGCTACAATCAGGTAGGACAGCAGCCAAAGGGGCACAGGACTGCCCACAGACATGTCACCAGGAGCCCTTCTGTCAGGGCTGAGGTGCTAGAGACATCAGAAGCGGCAGCTGCAGCCACAGAGGGCAACTGAGGAAGAGACAGAAGGCTCCAAAAATAATTGTTTTCAACCTTCTGCCCCTGATGGATTTCATCTTTCTGCCCATTTGCTGCAGGGCAAGGGAGATCCCAGCAGGAGAGCAAGATCCCACAGGGCTGGGACACAGAGCTCTGCCAGGACAGGGGGCCAGCACCGAGAGGGGCTCACAGCACACGACAGTTCAACACACAGCAGCCTGCTGGAAGCTGGTGTCCCTGCTGCCAGCTGCCCAGGGGTCATGCAAGCTCAGGTGGCATCCAGGACTCTGTTCAGGCTCTAGAGAAACCACTGTCTTCTCTCAGGCCCAGGACAACAAGGGCAAACATCCCCAAACACAGGGACAGCACAGGGGGTTACAAGTCAGAAGCCTGAGCAACCTCTCCTCACGAGGCCTCACATTCTCATCCCCACTGTGCTTTGACGCAGAGACCTCACAAACTTTCCTCTGCTCCCAAAGCCTGGGAGACTCAAGGCTTCCCACAGCGCATGCAGTCCTGAAGCCAGAGGGAGCAGGAACAGCACCTTCCTGCCTGCAAGAGAGACATCAAAGCCTCTCCCCCCATATCCTGCAGGAGGGACACCTCCATGGTGTGCAAGCACCTGCCAGGACCTGCAGTAGCACAACAGGCAAAGAAGCTGTTGCTCAGAGAGCAGAAACTTCACACAAAACATGATCCTTCCAGGATCCAAACACGCATTTCATGAATGTCTCCACTATGCAGTCCAACACACTCAGCTGTAGGCTGGTTCCAGCTCTTCCCACCAAGCCACAAAATCCTGCTGCCTCCCTGGGGAAGATGAATCAGTTCAGCTGGGTGATCCCCAGGAACCTATTTACCTCCTTCATCCTCAGGCTCAGTCTTCCACTGGATCAACAAGGTGAACCCATTCACACAGCAGCAGCACCAAAGGAGGCAGGGGGACAATCTCCCATCTGACCAGCTTGGCACCAACAAAATACTGGCTCCACAAGCAAAACAGTCAGTGAAAAGCCACCAACTTCTTTCCTTAGGAGCCTTTTGTCAGGGAGAAAGGCAAGTTTCCTTGCTTTACCTTCCACATATCCTGCTGCTGGAACAATACAGCAAGGCATTTGTGAGAGTATTTGCAAATATCGACAGGGACAAGATCATGGTGTAAGAAACAACTACTACTGTGCTACACCACCCTGGGCTTGGAGGCACTGAGCTCCTTTTGTGCTGCGTAGGTGCATTTTCCCCTTGTGATTTATTAATGCCTTGCTTCTGTGAGAGAGTTTGCACAAGGCTGAACCACTGAGGTGTGAATGAAGAGCAGCATGAATGATGTGAGTCACAGATCTTCCCTCAGAATCGACTTTATTATGCAAACCATTTTTTTTTTTTACAAGGACAACCGAAGAAGCATTTTCAAGAGGCACAGAAGGCATCTTGCAGAAGGGCAGGGATCAGCTTGCCTTGGCTTTCACAGTTGAGCAGGGCTATCCTGGCTGGAGAAGGGCCAGGCTGGCAGGCTGACCTTCTCTTGAGCCTTTCCAGAAGGAGATGAAATTTTACAAAGACAACATTCATTCTGCAAATGTCCCATACTCTGCTGGAGAAGTCTGGCCTCACCTCCTTTGCCTCCCACCTTGATAAGGCCGTAGTATAAACTCTCCCCTCGTTGGCACTTGAGCCTGAGACTCGGATTTCAACTTCCTCAGCACATCTTAGAGCAACAAGCTTGGCTGCAGATGTCACTGTCAGGGTTTTCCATCCCTGCAGAAAGCAGTCACTGGACCCCTTCCCTGCTTTGCCATGCTGAGCTGGCCACTATGGTGGGAAATAAAAACAGACACACAGGCAGGCAGGTATCACAAGCACTGTCCCAACTGCAAGCATGCTTTGACAGAGGTGTGTGTCCTTCCCCACATGCAATTCCCCCCAGGAACACAGAAATGGCAAGAGAGCAGAAATTAAGTCACTGCTCTCCCTCCCCTCAAAGTGCAAAGAGCTCCCACATGGCTCAGGACCAGAGCAGGAAAACCACTGAGCCTCTCATCTCCAGCTAGATCCCCAACTGACATGAAGAGCAGCCAGCAAAGCAGGCCCTGTCCCCAAACCACAGGGCTGAGGGGACCTTCCAGTGCCCAGCAGCCTCAGTGCTGATCCCCTGTGCCTCTCCAAGCCTCCCCACACCAGCTGGAGAACCGGTGCTCAGGAAAGATCAGAGCTTTAGGCAGGGGAAGCAGGGGCAAGGGCTGGGTTCACCTCATCCCTGCTGGGTTTCCTGGGGTGCTGCTGGCCCCTGGTGGACACCACCCCACATCTCAGCTGCCCTGCTCGGTGGGGACACCCTGGGGCTGCTTCTCTGGGGAAGGACTGTGGCTGTGCCTGCAGAGAGACAACCAGGGCTGCCAGGAAGTGTGTGGTAGAGAACCTGCCCATGGCCACATCACCCTCCTGCACATCAGGGTCATCATGAAGGGGACTGCTTGGCAGAGGTCACTGCCACCACAGGGGACACCTTCCACCACCAGGAAACGCTGGTGAGCCAGCACCTGAGCTCTGGGAAGGAGAAAAGGCAGCAGTGGAGGAAAGCAGGGACCCAGCTGGGCACCCTCCTCATTAACTGAAGATTAAAGCAGCCTTTTGAACACACTGCCTGAAGATCTCTGCTCCCTCCCGCACCAAGCACAGCACAGACAATGAAAGGAGGCATACCTGTCATCCCTGGGGTCCTCCTCCTCCTCCCCAGCGTAGCTACTGCCTCCACCTTCAGAGCCGGCTCTGGCGACACTCCGAGCAAATCCCGAGATCCCAGACAGATCTCTCCATCTCCCCCTTCACCACCTGCCGTCCTCCTTAGGCTCCCATCACACCAGGGCATGCAGCCTCCGTGCAGGCTGCCCAGGAGAGCGAGGAGGGAGGGTTGAGCCCAGCTCTGGACAGACCACACACTCCCTGCACCCTTGCCAGCCTCAGCCCATCTTCAGCGCTGGCCCAGCACTGCTCTGCGTGTGCCACAGCGAGTTCAGGGTGGGGCTGAGCTCGGCAGCTTCCACAGAACACAGAGCCCCCGTGCCACTGGCCACACAGGGCAGTGTGGCCCCCAGGGCACTGGCAGGATGCCAGTCGTGGGCACGAAAAGCACTGTTGGGGAGAGATGTCAGCACACACAGGCAGCCCAGAGAGCCCTGGGGAGGCCTTTCCTGCACAGCAAGCACCACACAGAGACAGAAATCCTGTGGCCTCCGGGTAGTCCCGGAGAGGTCAGACCTTCAGCACCTCCATTTGACTCCCACCTTGCAGAGGGGAGAGAGAAGCACAAGTCAGGCCGGACCTCAGACCTCACCCAGGCCTAACAGCTGATGGCAGCTGCTCCCCACAGAGGATAACACCCCCCAAAATACACAGGCACCCCTTTCTTTCTTTGGAAGTGGCTGTCAAACATCCCTCCAACGCCACCACCACCTCTCCATCTTGCCTGGGGAGCACTTACTTGCCATGCTGCCTCACTTGGCCAAGGGGGGCTCCTGCCTACCTGCAGGGAAGAAAACAGGAGAGTCACTGACAGCTTAAATTTCCAACCCCCTCAAAGCCCAAACCTCCATCGCCCAGAGTCAGATTCATGCAGAAAGCATGGTGCTGAGGGGTGGACCCACGACAGATCCTGGCTGAGCAGTGCCCCTGAAGAGAGCCAAGAATTCCAGCTGCCTCCCCACTCTTTGCCTGCTTGGAGGGGCTGGAGGGGCTCAGGGCACCCCCAGCTCCCAGAGTGCTGGAGCAGGTCCCAGGGAGGAGCAGGGCCCTTGCAGACCAGCAAAGTAGGAAGGGAAGAACTGGATGAAGGACAGAGCCCTATTTCTCACCAGCAGATGAGATGACCTGCATGTCAGACACTACTGGGAGCAGCCTGGTGCTCTCCCCTTCCACAAGAGATTGATGGATACAGGTGAAGCAATCATCCTATTTTAGAGCAACTTCACAGCCGTGCCAGTTCTCACTTCTACAACTCCTACCCACAATCTGGTTGTTGGGCCAAGCTAAGGGCAGCAGCAGGAGTGACAGAGCTCCCAGCACACCCAGGACTACAGCTCTCCAGCTGGACAAGCACCTTTTGTCCTTCAAAAGCAAAACCAAACTAAACAAAACCCCACAGAAGTTAAATAAAGCCCTGCAGAAGCAGAGGATATCTGTTTGTTTCCATGCTTTGTCTTCTCCCTGTTCTCACTGCCCCACGGATCAGACTGCCCTGGGCTGACTGTTGCTGCATTTGACACTCGCTGTGGCAAAGCCACAACTCTGTCAGAAGATAGAGGGGACAGGACTGCCCAGCTCCGATAGCGATTTATTGCAGATGAAGGAGCAAGCAGGGTTAGAAACAGCAGGAGCTAAACCACATGCTGGTCTCATGTGCAGGACTTTAGAGACCCAGTTATTCCAAAAGCACTTGGATCTGCTCTGCTGGAGTGAGGTCAGGGACAGCACAGAGCCCTTCTCAGGGTCAGCAGGGCGGGAAACAGAGCTCTCCTTTCACACAGAAGGGCTGGTGCTGCACACCAGCACACCTCACAACAGCCACCCTCCAGTAAATGGAGCACCTCTCCCTGCCAACATCAGGCTTGCTGTGCTTTCCAAGGCTCCTACACCCTAAGAGGGCATGCAAGCCTGGAGCTGTGTCCAGAGGGAGAAAGCAGCTTCTTCCCAGCAGTTTGGGAAGCTCAGATTGCAAACCTCAGTCTGGAGTTGAAGCAAGAGTGAGAGAAAGCAGCAGAGCACCTGAAGTACATGGGAAGGGACATGAGATCTGCTGCTTCCTGTGCTCCACAGCCAAACCCCGCTTCTCTGAGCCCTTCGGGGGGATGGGAGAGGCCTCTGGATCATTGCATTCCCCCACAGGGAATGAGCAGGATCTGAGCAGGGACCACCTGACCCACTTCTGCTGTCATCAGTTTTTTACAAAGAGACCCAAAGCCCCAGGATAAAAGAAAGCACAGCCCAGAGGACATGCCACAGTTCCCACACAAACCCTTATTGTCACAGGCATTCCCCCGCTCTGATGGACAGGAGAACAAAGACACAGACATAAGGATATTCCCACATCACACACCAGGCAATAAATTTAATGTTGTTTAATTTAATTTACTTTCTTCCAAGCATCTGTGTCAATGCACTCAGTGCCACAACCAGGGAGGTGCACACACCCCTCCAAGCACGAGCAATGCCAGTGAGAAGGGCAGACGCTCCAGACATTTATTTTTATTTCCACACACAAATTCCCGGCCACCTCCTCTGGCTCCAGCGAGCAGGAAAAGCTGGAGCGCTGCACACGCTGACGCCAAGGGGAGCAGCATCCCTCCTGCCCCCGCACAGGCTGAGAGAAGCCTGAAGCTGGAGGCTGACCTAGCAGACGCCCACCCATTCCCGACTCCCCCCCGCCTCCGGCTTCCCATCCTCTATAAATACCCCATCGATAGGAGGTTGCTAAGGCAACCGTGAGGAGGCGCGAGGGATGCAGCCACGGGAGTGAGGATGCTGCAGTCGCACATTTGTGTCTCCCCCAGGCTCCCCCCATCTCCGCCCCCGCTCCCGTCACTGATGCCAAAGGAGGAAATCGTGCCGGGGAAAACACGGTGCGTGCGTGGAGCCGGCCTCCCGCAGCCCCGGAGGGGACCTGGGGGTCCACACTGGGAGGTGGCACCTCCTCGACAGGCTGGGGTTGAGGGGGCACAGGTGCAGGTCGGGGGGATCCAGAGCCCCCAGTGACGCGCCACGGCGCGCAGGGAGGATGCTGACTGTGCCAGCATCACGTAGCCGCGGTGCCAGCGGCTCAGCCGGATCGCAGCAATATTGGGGGTTTTCCATGTCAAGATCCACGGCGAGGGGAAGAGGCTACACCGGCTACGCTCGACAGGGCAGGAAGCCTCACCCACCCAAAACAGCCTTCACACCCCATCCTGCTCCCTGGCTGGTCCTCACGCTGCCCCAGCAGCCCCCAGCCCTGCCCCTCCGTGCCCAAACCCAACTCCAAATTATTCCCACTGTGCTCAGCTTCCAGAGCACCGCCCCAGGGCAGGGACCCCCCAGCTCACCTGTCACCCTGCAGCAGGAACGCCCAGCCCACCTGCCCAGGTGTGCAGGGGCTTTCCAGTCCCCCCTCAGCTTTCAGTGCCACCCCACGGCAGAGCCCTCAAGCCTACCCGTCACCCCACAGCCGAGACCCCCTGCTCACCTGTCACCCCACAGCAGGGACCCCCTGCTCACCTGCCACCCCATGGCAGAGCCCCCCAGACTATCTATCACCCCATAGCGGGACCCCCTTCCTCACCAGTCACCCCACAGTGGGGTCCCCCAGCTCACCTGTCACCCCATAGTGGGATCCCCCTCCTCAAATGTCACCCGACAACAGGGACCCCCACGTCACCTGTCANTTTCCCCGCGCGCCCAGACACGCCGCGCCATTCTCAGGGCTCCCGGCTCCCTCCTCCACGGCCCCGGCCTTTCCTTCCTGCTCCAGCCCCCCAGCCGCGGTCCCCCAGCTCCGCTTTCCGCCCCCGGCCACTGCTGCCGCACCCCGGTCCCCGCCGGTACCTCATGGCGGCCCCGCGCCCGCCGCAGCCGTTCCCTCCTGCCGACGGGCAGGGGAAGCGAGACCCCGCCCCCGACACGCCCCCTCCCGCCCCTCGGCCAATCGCGCCTCTCCGCGGCCCGCGCGCGCCGCCTTCCTCCTGCAATGGGAATGTGGGGCGGGAGAGTGGGCGGAGCCACGCGCTCCTCCCCCAGCTCGAGACGGACCGATGGCCAATCAGAGCGGGCTGCGGCCGCCAGGCAGTGCCGCGGCGGCCGCTGGGAGTCGTAGTTCTGAGCCCGGCCGTGGTCCCGCGGAGCGCGGGCGCGGCCCGGAGGCGGCCCCGGGAGTTAACCGGAGCCCCGGGAGTTAACCGGAGCCCTGGGCGGCTCTGGTCCCGCTGCCGCACGCAGCGCTGTCGCCTTCCCTGCCTGTTGTCTCACGCCGGCCTGCTGGGGCCGGGGCTGCCGGGATGCCGCGGGTGTCCTGCGGTCACATCCCCTATCGCCTCCTCCTCTTCATCATCATCTTCTTCTTCTTCTTCCTCCTCCTCCTCCTCCTCCTCGCTGCCCGAGTCCTCATAAAAGAAGAGGGTGGCCTGCACCGGGAAGTTCTCCAGCAGCTTCTCCCCCACGCTGTACAGGTGGTCAAAGGCCTTGGACTTGGGCCAGAGGAGCCTGCGTGGGGAGAGCCGGGGTGAGCCCTCACCCGCCCGCCCGCCGCGCCCGCCCGGGGCCCCGGTGCCAGGGCACCTACCTGACCGGGTGCTGGAAGAACGCCAGCGCTTTGCTGGGACCGCCGTCCCCCTCCGCTGCCCGAGCCCGAGCCTGAGGAGACACAGACGGGTGGTACCGGGGCTCCCGCTGCCCCTCCCCGCAGGGCGCACGGGCTGGCACCAGGGTGCTGCCCCGCATCCAGCATCTCCCCCCTCCCCCGCCCCTGAGCTGAGGCACTCACAGCACCGCAAGGAAGCTGGCATCTACCCACACACCCTCCTGACAGGCTTTTTGCCAGTGTAATCTCTCCCCCGTGCTCAAGAGCTGGTGCCCAGGCATCCCACTAACCCCCTGAGGAATGCCCGCCCGGCTCGGGAACAGGCGACCCTTTCAGGCCCCCGTGGCGGGGCTGTTGTGGCCGTGTCCCCCCGGGGGGGTCAGCCTGGCCCTGTCCCAGGAGGCTGCGTGGGGCGCGGGGTGATGCTCCAGGGGAGGTGGGCACGGTACAGCCCGTGGGCAAAGGACTCTGGGGTGACGGACTTTGGGGTGACGGACTCTGGGGCGAGAGGCTGGTTTTCTGCCAGCAACCGGGACCCCAACCTCATGGGCACGGGGACAGGACACACAGTAGGGAGTGCTGAACTCACGGGGTCCATCTCCTCCCGCCGCGTCCCGGGTCCCTCCTGGGCTCGGGGCAGCCACGGTCTCCAGAGTGGAAGGGCTCTAGGAGAGAGAGCAGGTTCAGCAGCACAGCCACTCACCCTGGCCCGCTCCCCTTTGCCTCGCACCTTGCACCTTTGCCTTACACCGCAGCCCCACCGCCTCACCGGCCCTGCCCGGCTGCCAGCACCCTCTGTCCCACCCATGGCCGGTGGGATCCGAGCAGTCCCCAGCACCGCAGCCTTCACCCCAACCCAGATGGAGCCTCCCCATCGCACCTTCCACTCCCTCCAGCCCGAGCAGCACCCAGTACCTCGCCCCCTGCTCCAGCCCCAGGGCTGGGCAGGCACTGGCCACAGGCACCCGGAGTCCGTGGGCAGTCAGGTAACAGGCAGCAGCTTCCATGGTGGCAGGCGACGCTGTCCCCTCTGACGCTGCAAACCCTCGGTGGGGACACATTTATAGCTCTGCCTCGGCCGTGACTCACAAATTCTTTGGGGCAGGGGAGCGAGGAGCTGGGGGTGTGGGGATAACGATCCCCGCGGTGTGAAATTTGTCCCAGTTGTGTAAACAGAGGGCCGGGGGGAGGCTGGGGGCGGAGGGGCTGCGATCTCTGGTGGAAAAGCAAAACACAAAAGGGAAAAGTTGGACACCATTTGTGAGAAAATCCGTGGGGGGGAACAGGGGAGGGTAGAGACAATTAACTAGGATGATTAAGTGCTCTTTGTAGCCATTTGCATAAGGGAGTGGGGCGGGGAGGTGGGAAAGGGATGGGGAGTGGTGGGCATGGGATTGGGACAGTGCAGTGGGCATGGGTTGGCACTGCAGGGTCGCATGCCATGGGGCCAAAGCGGTGGGACTGTGATGGGCACAGCACAAAGGGCAGGATGAGACAGTGATGGGCTACAGTGGTGGCAAGCACAGAGTGACCAAGAGGCAGGTGATGACTGAAGAGAGGCTCAAGAATGGACAGGGAGGGAAGACACGTGGCAGGGATGGACCCCAGGCATTCTCAGGGCAATGGTCTTGCTCAGGCATCCATGGCCCAGCACCCCAGGGAGCTGCCAGATCCCATTTCCACAGATGGGAAAGCACACACTTGCCGGTGCTCCCTGCGTGCTCCTTTGAGTGTTTGAGATGTGGACCAGACCAGGAGGTACAGAAAAGCTTCTCAGTATGAGGGTACAAGGCTGATGCCCCCTCTCCTGTCCCCAGCACTGCCCACTCCTCCTCCCCAGGTGCTCAAGGCAAAGGTGCCACTGGCAGACCTGGTCACCTCCTGCTCCTGGGAGAGTTTCAGTTTGGGATAAAGAAAGAAAATAGCAAATGGTCCCTGCTGTAGCTCTGCTATCAGCATCCAACACCGCTGTCCAAACGCTGGCTGGACCCTGCTCGGCCCCAAGCACAATTTGTCACCAGGGGCCCTCCCTGTCCCTGTCCATCTGTGGCAGCCTGTGAGCAGGAGGGGGCACGGGGCCAGCACGGCTCTCATTACCTTCCCCATTTGCTTCTCATTTGGGCCAGTAGTCTTACAACAACAAACCCCGTGGAGGACAAGCAGGGCCAGGAAGAGGAAACCAAAAGCTCAGGCTGGCTCTGAGGAGTGGGGAACTCAACCTGCTGGTGTTTCACTGCCCCTCCAACCCCAGTACAGGCAGCGCAGCCCAGAGTGGACACATGGATGGTGGCACAGTCACCTGCCAGCCACTAAGGCTGTCCAGAAGGATGACAGCAAGCCTCAAACCTGAATCCCATTGGGTGAACCTATCCCAATAATTCATAGACAACAAGCAAAGTGAGGCATCCCAGCTGCCCCGTCCTTCCCGACACCCAAAGGGTTTAATTCTGATCTGCAATAAGCCTCTGATCCGGGCAGAGATTTGCAGGTGGATTGTGCAAAGCTGTGGCTGAACAACTGCAGCCCCTGATCCCCTGGGCTGGGGCCCTGGCTGCTCACCCTGCCCCGAGCAGCTGCCTCCAGTCCTGGGTGACCCCTGGCTGCAGCCACCCTGGGTCCCACCCTGCACCTCCAGCCACCTCCGTAAGTACCATGGGGCTCCCTTCTGCCAGCACCCAGAGCACTTCAGGTGTTCCTTTTCCAGAAGCTGAGACGGTGTGGGAGGTCTTGGTTAGTGCACAGGAGAGGAGCTGGAAAGTTGGGAAACTTTGGTGCCAAGGTGTCAGCGGCCAGGGGGTGGGGGGGCGAGACGGGAGCAGAGGGGAGGCCCTGGGTGGTGGCAGGAGCGTTCCCAGGGTGAGGGAGGCCACTGGCCGCGGTGCCAGGGCTCAGCCCGGTTTCGCAAGGCACTGCAGGAGGAGGAATTTTGAAACAAAGCAGAGGGAAAACAAACCAACCCTCTCTGCCACCGCTGCCAACCCTCCCTCCCCGCCTGCCTGTGTGCAGGGCTGTGGGTGGGAGGTGGCACTGGCACAAAAACCCAGCAGCAGCTGCACCCCAAACTGCTCACCCCCGTGCAGGACAGGTCACCCCGCTTGGCTGGCATGCTTTCAGGAAGCATCCCAGAGGAGATGCCAGCCCTGATGTAATTCTGCCCTCCGTGGTCCACCAGGCTCAGGATGCAGGTGTCACTGTCACATGCATCCCTCTCCATCGTTGACCCCAGCAGCACAGAAAGGCTGATATCCATGTTTCACTCTCAGGTGGCTGTGTCCCCTTGTCCCAGAGGAGCCTCAGCAGCTCAGGGTGGGTCATGGGTGACTGCAGATGCCTTGGGTGAGCCGCATGCAGATGGGGACGAGGTGCAATCCCCTTTCCTCAGCTGGGGGAGCTTTGGGTTCACCACCTGAAGCCGCCTCCAGCAGGTCCCAAATCAGATGGTGCAGCCTTAGCTTTTGGCTTCCTCAGCTTAGGGTGTCACAGAAGACAAGGGACCTCGAGGAAAGCAGCGGGCACTTTCCCCTCACCAGCAGCTGCCTCTCCATCCCTGCCCGCGGCGTCAGTGCAGGGGAGGGCTTTGGCGTCCTTCCTGGGCAGCGCTGCTGTGCCTCTGGAGCCTGGCTGGGGAGATAGCGGAGGTGAAAGGGCGCTTGGCTCTCCTCCACGGGCTTGGGTCAATCGTTAATCGGGGAGGGATTGCTTTCCACTCTCGCAGGTAACCTCCCCGCGGCTTCCACCCCGCACAAAACCAGCACCCCTGGCAGCGGGGTGGAGCTGCAGCGCTGCGAGCGGAGCCTCTCGCAGGGCCATGGGAACGTGAGCACACGGGCGGGACCTGGGCGAGAAGCTGCGAGCCCTGAGTAGGTGACAGAGGTGACAGCCAGCCCCACCATGGTGTCCATGGGGCTCCAGCTGCTGGGCTACACCGTGGCCTTCCTGGGCTACATCGGCACGCTGACGGCCACCCTGCTGCCCGGCTGGAAGACCAGCTCCTACATCGGCTCCAGCATCGTGACAGCCGTCAGCTTCACCAAGGGGCTGTGGATGGAGTGCGCCACGTACAGCACGGGCATCACCCAGTGCGACATCTACAGCTCCCTGCTCAACCTGCCCGCCGACATCCAGGCGGCCCAAGCCCTCATGGTGAGCTCCTGCGCCGTGTCCTCCCTCGCCTGCCTGCTCTCCGTCGTGGGCATGAGGTGCACCGTCTTCAGCCAGGGCTCCCCGGGCAAGGACCGGCTGGCGGTGGCGGGCGGCGTGGTCTTCGTCCTCGGGGGGCTGCTGTGCTTCATCCCGCTGGTGTGGAACATCCACGTGGTGCTGCGGGATTTCCGCAACCCCGTCCTGCCCGACAGCATGAAGTTCGAGCTCGGGGAGGCTCTTTACCTGGGCATCATCTCCTCCCTCCTTTCCCTCATCGGCGGCTTCATCCTCTGCGCCTCCTGCCCCGGCCGGGACACAACCACCGCCTACTCCAGCGCCTACCAGCCCCAGCTGTTGGCGAGCAAGAGCCCCCGGCCCTCTGGCAGCCAGGTGCAGAAGACCAAGAGTGAAGTCAATTCCTACAACCTGACAGGATACGTGTAGTGACTGCAGGTGGGAACCAGGCTGGCACCTCTCCCCGCTCCCCGGAGCGTCCGGACTGGCACCAAGGGAACGCGGTAAGAGCGGAGGACACGGCGGCATCGCCCGTGCTCAGCCCTCTCACGTGGTGGGGGCGGGGGGGATGTGACCCGGCTCTCTCCCTGGGATTCTGAGAGCCTTGTGACTGCTTGGAGATCCCAGCGGGTGGCTTACATTGATGAAGGACCCTGAATCCGGCTTCTGTTCTCTACTCCATGCTGCCGGCTCGCAGGCAGCTCCTGGCACAGCGGAACACCAGCCTCCAGCCCCAGTGAACCTACTTGGATGGGGGGAGTGGGCTGGTGGCCCCAGGAACCAGCTCACTGGCCATGGAGGCGTCGTTGCGGGGCCAAGGGCATGTGCGTGGGTCTGGAGTCCCTGCTGGGGAGGTTGGCTGCTGGTTGCAAACCGATGTCGCAATAAATACGTCTTTGTAGCCAGACTGTGTCCGAGGTTTTCTCTGGCACCGAGGGGCCAGCAGGGGGGCTGTGGTGGGAGCCAAGGTGTGAAAGGTGGCTCTTGCTCTGGCACAGCTGATGCTTTGTCACCCAGGAGCCCAGACAGGTGGGAGCACTGCCGAGGGGGAGGAGGGCCACTCCCTGGCACAGTTTGTCCCTGGGCACCTCGTTGGGAGGTTTCCACGCACCACTACTGCCAGGGTGCCAGTGGGGGCAAGCAGAGCTCCCTGTGGGCTACTGGCAGGCAGCACCTTCCCTTCTGCCCCCCCTTCTGCAGGTGTGATGAGACTGGGGTGCCCACAGGGGGATTCACTGCCCCTGTGTGTGGCACATCCAAGTCCCCAGGCAGTGGGGAGCCCTGGCATTCCCACATCCCCATCCCAGTGAGCACTGGCACCCCCAGGGCAAACATGCTCCCAAGAACCAGAGGCAGCTCCTGGCCACGGTGGAGATTGAGCAGCTCAACTCAGCTGCAGAGAGGTCTCCCAGACAGGTCCTGAGCCCCCAAGTCCTTGAAGGGTGTGTTTTGGGACAAAAAAGCCACCAGCGAGACACTGGAAAGCTGCAAGGGACAGGCAGGCTGGAGCCAAGGCTGTGGAGGGACAGGCTGCGTGGCTGCAGCCCTGCACAGGAGCAGCAGCATGACCGTCACCCAGGCTGCTGGTGGCACTGGGGGATGCTGGGCACGTGCCAGGGCATGGCAGGAGAGGAGGTGCAGGCAGCCCAGCCCCACAGCCCACCAAGGAGCACGTACATTTTAATCCATCTGATGTACCACTGTCCGGCCTGAGAGAACCCCCTCTCTGCTGTGCCACAGCACAGGGCCACCCAGGGACCCCCTTGCCCCGGCTCTCTGTCCCCCAGGGAGCAGGAGGCCTTGGTCTACCTGCTGGCCCCTCATAAAGCAATTTAGATTAGGCCCTGGAGAGGAAGGGACAATGCTCCCCACTCAAACGTCACCACCGTCACCCTTGCACCAGCGAAATCATGTTTGCTGTGGGGTTAAGACACTCCTGATAATGCTGGGTCATGCTTTCTCCTCTCCTCAGAGAACAAGGAGCCAACCGGCAACCCATCTCCAGGGTGACGCTCGCTGGAGGGCACCAGGGTGGATCTCAAGGCAAAGGCCAGTGGCCCCATCTCCATGGCCACGGGACAAAGCACAAAGCACAACCTCAACCCTGGACCAGCTGAGTTATTTACTCCTGCCCTGGGCCATGCAAGAGGCTTAACCTGCTAGCTGCAGCCCCCCAGGAGATGCTGCAAGTTCTGAGGGTCCTTTAGCCATAAAAGTTTTTTTTCTGGGCAGCTGGTGGAGAGAGTGGGAGAGAAAAGAGTTGGTACAAAAGGTCACACCTTAAAGAGGAGGAATTCCTGGGCACTGGGTCCTTGCTCCTCGCCTCCCACCCCTGTCTGCGGGCAGAGGCTGTGCTAATTAAACAAAGGGGCATTTGAAATGCTGACTTCAGAGCTTGATTGGTGCTGGGCTTATTACTGCTTTAATTCAAAGAGCAGAAGGGAAGCTTCCCCCAGAAGGAGAAAGGAACTGGCAAAGGCAAAGGCAAGCAGAGTTCAGAGCTCGGCTACAGAAACACTCCTCACACTGGAAGAGGGAGCAGCCTTTCCCCAGGCCCCCAACACAGGGGAGCCAGCCCTGCCACAGGGGAGCCCCTGCATCAGTCAGGGGATGGGCTCAGGGAGGGGAGTGTTTCTCCCCTCCAGCTTCCCTGACCTTCGATGTGAATGCTCCCAAAGATCTGAAACTTGGCTACAAGGCAAGGCCGGTTGACACAGATTTCCCACTTGGGAAGGAGGATGAGGAAGGAGAGGGGAGGACACTGGGTGCATGGATGGGGTGGCAGTGGTTCTCTGTGCATCATGCAACAGCCACACTCCTCATTATTGATAAACCAGGTTCTTGAGGGCAGCCTGGATGTAGCCCAGCCTAGGGACAGAGAGAACAGGAGCTCAGACTACCCCGGGGGGCAGCTGTGCTGGTGGTGAGCCTGAGTGAAGTGATGGAGCTGAGCCAGCCAGCACAGCACAGAGCCAGCCCCTCAGATGGCCTCTTGCCCCTCATCAGCGTGGTGGGTGCTCCAGGATTCCCTGCAGGAAGGCACAGGGAAGCACAGCCAAGTTCAGGACAAGATGGGCAGCCAGGGGTGAAACGGGGGTGGGAAGAGGGCTGGGTGGGGAAGAGCTCTCTCCATCTCGAGCCCTCACCTCGCAGGACGGTGTGGGGGAGTGGGGAGGCTTGCTCCCCTCACTGGAGGGCCAGGCTGCAGTGACTAATCCCCTGTCATAAGGAAACGAGTCGTTCACTCCCCTCTCCTCTTCTGGCTCTGGATGATGCCTCGATGGAAGAAAGGGGGCAATAAAATACTAACGTGCCCTTATCTTCAAAAGCGATTGAGGCACTATAAATGCTCAGCACACCCCAACCCTGGATCAGGGACTGCAACCTCATCAGCTGCTCACGAGAAACATGCAAAAAGTCACGACTTCTTCTTCCAAAGAGGGGACAACTCAGCCCATCTCCAAGGCCCTTGCACCCAGCTCTTGCCCACCAAACCCTGCCCCACAGCAGGTGCAGAGCACTGGGCAGGGATGCCTGGGGAAAAAGGGCACAGGTTTGCCACAGACCCACCAGGATCACACATCTCCTGTCTCCGTCGGGCTCTCCAGGAGAGCAGAGCTCAGCTCCTTTTGGCATCCCCAACCTGCTTCTCATCCCTGCCTAGCACAGCTGACCTGAAGCAGCAGCAAATAATCCATGCAAGCTCTCTGGGGAGTACCAGGCCACGTGCTGGGAGGGCCCCTCTCTTCTCACAGCCCCCAGGAATTGCTCAGATAGGAGAGGTGGGAGGGGGAAGGAAATTCAGGCCAAGTTCCTGATGGGCTGAGGCACTTGGAAAGGACCAGCACATTCCTCCACCCTCTCCCCAGCCACAGCACACTCCCAGCTGCCTCCCACGCCGTGTCAGAGCCGTGTCAGAGCCTCCTGGCCCCTCAGCAAGCCAGGGCTGATATGGAAGATTGCCCATGGCTTTGCAGCAGCCTTTTCAGGAGCAGCAGAGGGCACAGAGCTGAAAGGGGCTGCTCCCAGACACTTCCAATCCTGACTCCCAGGCTGGAGTCACACAAGTCACACACTGATGGGAATAGAAGAGGCACTCCTTGCCCCAGCTATGACCCAGACCCCACATGAGCCCAGGAAAGAGCCTCATGAGTTCACCCCTGGGTATCTGTGGTGCTCAGCTGGCTATTGCACTCACATTTTACCTCCAAAGGCTTCCTGCCCTCCTGAAGCCATGGGGATGGCCCTGTCTGGAGTCAGGGCAGACAAGCCAGGCTGTCGGTGCCTGGTTCTTCTGGTCCTGATGGGAAGCCTTGCAAAGGAGGTGAGAAATGTGCTCCTCTTTGGAAAAACACCTTCCATCAGAAGGACAAACTGGTGCACAAACTCGTGGCTTTCCACAGTCTCCCAGAAGAGACCTGTTTAAAGGCATTTTAAAGAATCTTTCAGTCTTTGAGGGAAAGATACTAGGGAAACGGGGCAGACTGAACTCCATGACACTGCAGGGGACAGAGGCCTTTGGGTACACTGAAGGAGATTGCTAGAAAGCACCTTCCTGTTTGAACAACAGCTCAGAAATCTATCAGGAGGGTTATAAAAGGGGTTTATCTCAGAAAACCTGATACCGGTGGAGAGGACACGGCAGTTTGATCTTCCAGGCATTACATTAACATCACAATCAGATTGTTCCGTAATAATTTGAGTCTTATCTCTACCAGAGGAGCTTCAGGTTAGTGATCTCAGCAATCTTCATGTACATGCAATTTGTAGCAGCAAAAAAAGGCTGTATAGTAGAACCCACACCAATGCAGTGAGCAAGACACACTTTTATAGTGGGACAAACATAAGCTCTTCCAGGAATTTTACAGAAATATTGGGGAAAACAAACTCCATCTCCAAAATCTGCCAAAATCTGCTTTGGAGAACTGGTGATTGCAGAGAAATTGTCCTGCACCCTCAACAGCTCCACTGCTAAGTGGTGGTTCCACAGCACCATGCTGGACAGAAGAGAGGGAGACCAGAGGATCCCAGACATCTTTACATGGGCAAACTGAGCGCAACCACTTCAGCAAGTCCACAGAGTCATCCCAAACAACCTCTGCCATCCTGTCACCCCCATGCTCGAGGGCACCAACGTTTTGGCAGCTGCTAACAAAGATTCATGCCTAGAAGGGACTCAGCCTCCAGGCACAGCTGAGCCCCTCCAGGCTCCCTGCTAAGCACCACGAGTCTGGAAGAAACAAATCACCCCATAAGCAGACAAACCAGGGGGGCATCACCAGCTTTGAGGTTGCCTTTTATCTCTACTCAGGATTTCAGGCTGTGCTTTGGATGAAGATTTTTCCCACGCTGGCAAACTAATCTTTCCTCAAGTCAGGTGTCTGTTTTCACAGAACTTACAACACCCTCTGCTTCTGGGGTGTCCAGCCTGCTAAAAAAGGCTGAAAGCAGAACAAGGCTCACGTCAGAAGCAGCATGATTGCCTCAAACTTGCTTTCCCAGAAAAGTTGTCTCTCTAGGTTTCTCAGGTCACTGGAGCAAAGTCCCACAGCACCAGCTCTTCCTGGCAGGTGCTCCCAAGATTTCTCCAACAGATGCATTTTCATTACCCAAATTTTTAGCCCTTTCCTTTTGAGGGCATGGGCACAATTTCAGCCTTCAGTATTTTTCAAGGCATAGAAAAGCCCAGAGACTCAGCAGGAATTACAGAGCTAAGGGCAGACCTCAGCTATCCCTGGATAGATGCTATCCCTGTGATGCTCCAGTGCCCTTTGAGCTGTTCCAGCACACTTTTACAGGAACGAGGGCACTGCTCTTTGCCTCTGGTTCTTCCCCAGCTGCCACAGAAGCCAGGCACACGCCTCACAGAGCACTGGGAGCCTCTGATCCTCCCACGACTGAGTGTCTTCTCCTCAGCCTTCTGCCCTTCCCAAACACCCTTTATTTCAGTGGTGTTTCCAGATTGTGAACTGGCAGGATGTTTCACCCCAGGCCTGGCTGCTGGCCGGGACAAGGCTCACTCCACCACACGGAAGAGATATCAGAGAGAAAAACAATTAGCTCCTTGTTTTCAAGGCAAGGAGAGCAAGCTTCAGGACCAGGGGCACCCTTAGCCAGGGGAAGGACCTCCCTGTTGCAAGGCAAAGCCCCTGGAAGGGGAAAGTGGCTCCCAGAACAAAGTCCCCATAGTCCAGCCCAGGGAGCTGCCAGGATCCTGCTAACACAGAGTAAATTTCCAACCCCCTGGGCAAATCTGTCCCTGTAGCTGACACCCCAGGGCCTGCTCACAAGCAAGGGTCTTGCTGTGGGTTACAGCCTCCTTCCCAAAGCTCAGGGAGTCCTGTCTCCCACATGTGCTAGGGTGACCAGCATCCCCAAGGGGCTGATTTGTGCCTTGGCATTCTGCAGCTGGAAGTAGGTGTGTTTTACCTCACAGGTCACAGGCAGATGCAGCTAATCCACCCAAATTCAGTACTGAGTAAAACCCTCATGGGGAATAAAAGGGAATAAGCAGGGCAAAACACAGTATGGAGGTAGCCCAGTCTTATGTGAGGAGACAAGTTTACCCTCAGCTGTCCCCGAGTGCAGCTGCCCTTTCCCATGGAAGTTTCTTGCAAAGCAGGGGGAGGCTGCCCAGGAAACACAGGACTAAAGCTCTCAGCTCAGTGAGGGGGTGAAGAGAGCCACAGTGAGCTGTGAGCTGAGGGGAGACACAACGCTGCTCTTCCCTGGCTCTTTGCACTGCTGCTGCACACACCCCATGCAATGCTGGGAACAAGGGCAGGACAGGCTGGGTCCCCCCCAGGCCAGCCCCAAGACTTCATGGAGCACATCATGGTACTGGCTCAGTGGGGACTGAGAGCTCTGGGAGGAGAAGGCTTTGACAAAAAGCCTTATCTCTGAAGATGCCTTTCTGACCTGCTCACCTCCAATGAGTGTTTATTTCCACTACACAACTCAATCCTGACCCCCAAACTACTCTGGCAGAAACTCCTGGCACAGGCATCATTGAGAGAGCTTTGAAAGATGCAGATAAGAAGTGCCAGGTTTCAGACGCAGGTACTCTGATACCAGCTTATCCAGGGAAAATTAATAGCTTCAGTTTGCCAAGCTACATCCATTTAGGAAACGTTCCATCACAGAACTACTTTGTGTGTTATTTCCTCACACTGAGGAAAACAAACCAGCTCAAGAAATGCCAAAAGACCCATGTCTTGCTGTAAGGAGCATATATTTTTGTCTTGCTGCTGATGTCAGACACAGAGAGGTGAGAATATGAAGCCTGCTAACTGTTCACAGGGTGTTGAATGCTTCCATAGGCTCACAGATCGCTGCTGATGGATGCTTGCATCAAAGCTGCCCTTTGCTCACCACCTCCTCACTCAGCAAAGCCCATTCCTCTCACTCAGACAATGCCTGAGTGTCTGTTTTCTGTACATCACCATGCTGGGCTTGGCTGGGCAGAGTTAATTTCCTTCACAGCAGCTGCTGTGGGTTTGGCTCTGTGCTGGAAACAGGGCTGATAACACAGGGATGTTTGAGTTATCACTGAGCAGGGATCACACACAGCCAGGGCCTTTCCTGCTCCTCACCCTCACCCCTGAGGAGGTTGGGGGGCACGAGGAGCTGGGAGGGACACAGCCAGGACAGCTGATCCCAGCTGACCACGGGGATATCCCAGAGCACACAGCACCACCCTCTGCCCCTAAAGCTGGGGAGAAGGAGGAAGGGAAGACATTCCAAGTTTGTGTTCCCAAGTCACTGTTAGAGGTGATGGAGCCCTGCCTTCCTGGAACACCTGCCTGCCATGGCAGGCACTGGATGAATTCCTGGTTTTGCTTTGCCCGCAGCACACATGACTTTTGCTTTAGTTATTAAACTGCCTTTATCTCAACCCACGGGTTTTCTCACTTTTACTTTTCCAGTTCTCTCCCCCGTCCCACTGGCAGGGAGGGGGTGAGTGGCTGCGTGGGGCTGAGTTGCTGGCTGGGGTTAAATCATGACAATCACTCAGACGTGTTCTCCTTTCCCTGGGTGGCAGAAACAAACCAAGAGACAGGTTTTAGCCCAAGGGCTCGACACATGCCATGAAAAACACTGGGGATGGCTGTAAATAATCTTCTGAGAAATAAGGTCAAGTATGTTAGGGATAAAGTTCAGATCACAGAGCTACTTAAACGGGAGGGAATAAAAAAAAATGCAAAGAGGAGGAGCAGCAGCAGCTAAGATTACACATATGTGCCGTGAAGAACATTGAGATCAAGTCTGAAGGAGGTGTGGACATTTCCTGCTTTAGAAGCAGCTTGTGAGAAGAAAATAAAGGTCTGTCTTTTCATCCGCCCAGGGCAGATGCTTCAAAGCATGGTTGGCTTTTGGGATAAAACTTCCTGGAATGGTCAGAAGCATGGATGCTCCCCAAGATTGTTGGCTGTTTTGTACTTCAGAAACCATATTTCATGCAAGCATAAACACTGGTGCAAGCATCCCAAACACTGGTAAAGCAAAACTCTGGATCCTTGCAATATCCTGGTACAGATTCAATCTCCTCAACAGCTCTACTGACAATTAGATAGGATTGGGGTGTAGGCCTGTGCTTTGAGGACCAGCTGGAGAGATGTCAGAAGCAAAACACCAAACATGAATGAAGGTAAGAAATGCTACTTTCGAACCATGAATGGAGGGAGATAAGGGAGCTACCTTCTATCTCAAGCGTTCATACCTGCAGCACTGACCTGAAAACACAGTAAACAGCACAATCTGAAAATGTCAAGAGAGGTCACAGAAACAGCTCTGAAATCTCAAAAGATGAGCTGCAAGTGAAACAAGGTGTGACCAAACAGGAGATCAGGAATGGTAGGCACAGAGACACGTCCTACAGACTGCAAAAAAAACCCCACAGCTCTGTAGACGTGTCCTTTCTGCCTCCAGTAGCAACAGATAAAGTCCCTTCTGTGGTAAGGTGTAGATGCAGCCCTGGGGGAAATGACGTGGCACTGTTCTCACCACACAGGATGGGGCTCTCTCTTGTCCACATCACTGTGTTGCTCAACTCTGACTCTCAGGCAACACACACGACACACATTTGGTGGTATCACCTCAGCACTGGTTTCTGTCACATGGTCTCGTGCCTTCCCAGAAAAATGAAGTGTTTGAGTCAAAGGAGCTGGCCACCCATGCACCCTCTCCTCCATACCCACCACCTGGGCAAGAGAATGCACTTCAGGAGGGACAGGGAATGTGTGACTGTAAGGGTGGGTTCTCCTCAGCTCCTTGGAACCACTCATTTTATGGCCTGAAGGAGGAAATCAGGCTTGATTCAAGATGCTTCTGCATAGGAAATATGCACAGGCTTGAACAATACTGGACTACTGGCACTTGTTTGTATTTTATTCCCATGAACCATGTACTGCAGGGCAGCACAGGGAGTTGCAGCATCCTTTGGGTTCAACTGCTCCCTTTTTGTCACATCTGGCAGCTCCCAAACCCCACATCCTCCTCCAAACACCCCATCACCCTCAACATTTCCCAGGTTTAAAGCCCGGCCTTGCTGCTGGCTAAAGAAGAGTCTAAGAAAACAAGCCTAAAGGCAAAGCTGCCAGGCAGGACAGCATCAGCTGAAGGAGCTGGGCTAAGGCAGAGCCTCACAGCAGATCTGACTGCGAGCCCAGCGTCGTCACCCCCCCCCCTCCCCCCCGCCGGCTGTTCCCATGGCTACCCGGGAAGATAAACTGAGTTCAAGGAACCTCGTGTGGCTACATTATTTAACAAACTGTCACACTCAAGAGGAAAACACAGGCAGGGACCCAGTTTAGCAGCTGTGTGGGCTGATGGGACCGAGTGGAAGGGCCCAAACCCTGAAGCTCCAGCCCGAGCCAGGCAGGGTGTCAGCCACAAGAAGAGTCCAGCTTGGTCACAGAAGAGTCATGCTGGTCCTGCAACACCACAGCTGTTTGTCCTCAAACACAGCCAGGCCTTGCAGCTGAGAGAGCCCTGGATACCTGGCCCGTTTATGACACAACCCAAAGCCTGATTTCAGGAAGGGAAAGGCCACTCCACCTGGAAATCTGTGTTCTGGCCCAGGCCCTTGGATGGATTCCCAGCAGCACTGGGCAAGTAGGAAAGGAATGCAGAAACAAAGAAAAATACAGGGGGAAAAAAAGAGTGTGGAGGAGTTACAGGGGTGTTGGGAGAGATGAACAGGCTTTGAGGACAAAGATGTGGAGGGAGCTGTGGGGAGCTTATGTTTGGGAAAAATGGTTCAGCATGGCAGCAGTGAGGAGGGGTCTGGGTAGGAGATGAGGAAGGGAAAACAGGAGCAACAGGAGGTGTTCAGCCCCATGACTGCCCTGAGCCAGCAAGGGATGAGCAGGACTGTTCTCACTGCACAACATTTTCAACGCTGGTGTGTAACCCAGCGCCTTTCCCCTTCCCCAAAACCCTGCACGGAGGAGCAGCAGGTGCCCTGGATAGGTCTGTGATTCATCAGCAGAATCTGCAGAAGGCCACGGTTCTGTGATTCTGTGGTGAGATGCAGAGGTCCACTGGTGCGGACCCCTCCGTGGGCAGGCAGCGGGGACAGGTGAGGGACACAGCCAGGCCAGCAGTGCCACCGTGTGGGAGCAGGTCACCTCCTTCTGCCGGGACATGGGCAGCGAGGGCTCCGTGGGTGAAAGAGAGCAGTTGGAAACACGTTCACACACATAAGTGTATAAATAAACTCAGCTCACACCTTCCCCCCACCCCGAAACTTAAAAAGAATGAGAGACTTATCCAGAGAAATTTTCTCAGCCAGAAAGCTGCTCCTTGCTGGAAGCCAAAAGACTGTGTTGTCTCTCAAGTGTTTTTCAATAGTGCCCAGAAAAATAACTCTCTTTTACCAGGCACTGAAGTGAGACTGACAGGGCTGTAATTACCAGGGTCTTCCTTCCTACCCTTCTTGAAAACTAGGACTTTGGCCAGCTTCCAGTCAGCTGGGACCTCTCCAGGCTCCCAAGACTTGAAAAATAATGGAGAGAGATCCTGTGATGACAGGGCCAGCATTTTCAGTACCCTGGGATGAATCCCATTGTGCCCCATAAATTTATAAGCATCCAGCTGGAGCAGCAAGCCTCAAACAAGCTCAGTTTTGGCTGGGAGTTTATGCTGCCCCTAATCACAGCCCTCCAACACAGAGCTCTGGGCGTCCCAGGGCCCATCATTGATGTTAATGACAGAGGTGAAGGCATTTAACATCTCTGCTTTGTCCATGTCCCTACTTCTGAGGTGTCTGACCTCACCCAGTGCTGACCGATGTCATCTGTGATCCTCCTTTTGCTGTTAACATGTTTTAAAAAGCCCTTTTTGCTGTCCTTCACAGTGCTGGCCAGCTTGAACACCAATTAAGCTCTGGCCACGTTAATTTTTCTCTCTGCAACGGTGAACAGCATCCCCCTCATTCTCCCTTGCAGCTTGTCCTTGCTTCCAGTGTCCATACATAGGGCCTTCTGTTCCCCTCAGAAATGAGTCCCCTATGACAATAACCTGTCTTTCTTTTTCAACAGACGTGATTTTGATGTGGAATGCAGGTCAACCTGACCTTGTCAGCACCTCCAATCTCGATGGAGCACAGTCTTCAGCACTCGTTCTGCTTGGAGAGCCTGGCATCTCTTAGCCAAGGGCACCCAGAAGAGGGTACAGAGAAATGCAGTGCAACCCTTGTGTGCAGCACAGACCACCAGGAGCAGCTCGTTCCAGGGGAAGGTACCAGCACAGCCAGGAGTTACATGGGAACAGTGTTAGGAGAAGTTCCCTCTCATGCACCACTGTACATTGGCTTTGATGTCCTGAAGCACAAGATGAAAATCTGGCATGTACAGGTTTAGCACAGAAATGCAACTATCATTTTTCAGGTAGCCACAAGCACTGCACAGGTGTTTTCACCAAGGTGTCCAACATATTCCTGGGTCTCCATCCTCAGACAATGCTGCTAACTTAGATACTACTTCCTTCTCTGTTGAAAATTGCCTTTATTATCTAGTTTCTAGGTTATAAAATCTTAATTCTTGGCCTTCAGAGCCAGCTGATTTCCTTTCTGCTTAATGATAAAGGCTATCTTATCTGTCTTCATGGAATGCTGAACTTCAACAGCCATCAAGCCATATGAACTGGTTCCACCCTGGAATTTGTTATCAGAGAAAAGAATTTTCCTTCAGTAACATCCAGATAATTGGTCTCTGTCCAAACACTACCACTTCTTTCTGCTTAGCATTTGAGCTGAAATTATGATAAGGAAGTAAAGCTTTTTTTTCTCCAACAGGTCAGGAGTTATCCACAGGAAATTTATTTTGCCATTAGCACTTTTGCCATTGGACTCTAAGTCAATCAGCACATTTAAATAAAACATAACCAACCCTCCAGAAACACTCTAATTTAAATGGACAGATGCCTCTGGAATCAAAAGCTGTTAAACAGGAAAAAAGGGGCCAGGCAGTGAGGAAAGAAAACAGGTGCTGAAACAAGTTCCTCATTTAACATTGACTGAACTGACCGGGTGACACTTGACACCTTTTGCCGGAACTTGACCCGGTGCTACCCGGTCCTCCTGTCCCTCTCCCCGGCTCGGTGATGTCTCCTGTTCCTCAC
>VXAC01008533.1:5036-35987 GCA_013399225.1 Rhipidura dahli
TTTTTTTTTTGGTAGAGGAAACTGATATGTACCAAACTTTATTTCAAGATGATTTATAACTTAATTTTCAACTATGAAAAGTTAAAATAACCTCCTAGAATATAAGCAAATGCAGCTGTGTAAGATGAGTCCAAAATTCTTATGTATCTTACTAAACACTTCCACAGATAATCCGTTACAAGTCAGAAGTTTGAAAAAGTAATATTTGAATTGTAAAATATTAGAAACAATTTTTGTACAATCATTCTCTGTCTAGTCAGTGCTCAGTGTGAGAGGAATTCTGTCTGGTTCCCTTGACCAGGGACAGTGGCAATGGTTACATTCATATCTTGAGTGGCAGCCACAGGGAATAGCTACAATAAACAGAAAAAAACCCCACAAACTTCACTAATATTAGGATTTCTCTTATTGCATTGCTACCTAAAGATAGATTATAGTGAGGGTATGGACTGGGTTATTTTCATACCAAGTATGTAAGAATAGGTATTCA
This sequence comes from Rhipidura dahli, assembly GCA_013399225.1. Classification (NCBI taxonomy): domain Eukaryota; kingdom Metazoa; phylum Chordata; class Aves; order Passeriformes; family Rhipiduridae; genus Rhipidura; species Rhipidura dahli. The sequence goes on from VXAC01008533.1 coordinate 5,527, forward strand.
AGGTCAGGAAACCTTATATCCTCTGTCCATAAATGTACATGGCAAAAAGTGTAAGATCAGGAAAATATATCGAATACTTCCTCACAGTGCCCTCCAAGCTGTAATGACAAGGGGTTTTCTAAGCAAAGTCACTTCCCATAGAGACTTGCTCCAGTGTCCCAAATTTTATGGGAATGAGTTCCACAGATTAAAATATTGCAAGAATGTATTCCTAATTTTTTTTTCAGGCATTTCACCTCCAGAATTTACAACATGCATGTCTAATTCTCACATGGAAATCCTTTTCTGATTATTTTCTGAATGCTCTGCTCTGTTTTGTAGAGCAATATATAATTCTGTGATCATTTTTTCAAGGCTGAAGAGACTTAGGCTATTTAAATATCTCCTCGACTGGATGTTCTTCCATACTTCTTTCTAGTCTACTTCTGTTCTTTTCCCAAATGCATTTTGCAATTTGCAAATGTGATACTTAAGACATAAGTATGTGAATCAGTTTAAATTAATTCACACTGCATTTCATCTTTTTTTGACAGAGCTTCCATGATTTTCCAAAATTCTTCCTTAATTCTTCACAGCAAATCTCAATTTTCATTTATCTGAATACTATGATGAAGTTTGTACCTTTACTTTCTTGCCCTCTTTTCTATATTAATGAATGATTCTAATACTTAGATCCATGCACAGATTTCTATGAGATTCAGCTCTTTGCTACTTTTTCTAAACTGCACAAAGGTTAACAACCAAGGACAAGTTAAAAAACCTATTACTTAGAAGGAGAATGAAGGTAGTCATAGATATACTATTGCCCAAGAAAGTGACAAAAATATATAGTCAGTTTTACTGATGGATGTAAGAACGGAAAAACTAATAGGCTTAGGCTTTTATAGAACACTTAGTTTATTAGAGTAGAATATTTTGTTTATAAATACCAATATTTTACAGGTTAAAAATTACAGCAGTATTACAGCAGAAAATGTAAAATGTGTACTTCAGTACAGTGTAATCACTATAGGGATCAGTGCTTAATCTTGGCTTAGTTTAGTTTATCAGCTGTCTAGAAGTAAATGTGAGTCTAAAAATATTTTAAATTATGTAAAATTTGACAGAATAATAAATATTTTTCCCAATCACATAATGCAGTCTATATAGTCTAAAACAGCAGTAGAGAAAATATCCTGGTTTCACCTAGCACAGAGTTAATTTTCCTCTCAGTAGCAGGCACAGTTCTGTGATCTGGGTTTAACATAAGAATAGTGGTTAGACATTGATGTTTTTGCTGTTGCTGAGCAGTGCTGTTTAGTGTCTCATTCTCTGCCAGTGAGTAGGTGCAAAAGGGTCTGCTAAGGAGCACATCTGAGACAGATGATATTAGCTGGCCAAAGTGATATTCCACATCACAGAACATCATGCACAGTATATCAGCTGGGGGGACTTGGCCAGCACAGACGGATCACTGCTAGGGGATGGGCTGGGCACCAATCAACAGAGGTGTGAACAACTGTATTGTGCATCACTTGTCTTTCTTGGGCTTGATTTCTTTCTCACTCTCCATTATTACTTTACTAGTTGTTATTGTAGTAGTAGTTGTAGTAGTAGTAGCAGCTATAGTTGTAGTGGTAGTATTACTATTGCTATTCTTATTACTATTACAATTATTGTCTTTAACTTCTTTCAATTAATCAATTTAGCTAACTTGTTAGCTAAACCCACAAGTTTTACCTTTTCTTTTTTCCTTTACTCTCCTCCCTTACCCACCAGAGGTGGGGGAAGAGTAGTGACTGTGTGGGACTGAGTTGCCAGCTGTTGTTAAGCCACAACAGAGGACCAAGAGGTCCTTTGCAAGTCTGATTAGAGATGCTGGAAGCATGGAGGAAACTGTGGCTGTCTAGCAGTTTAAAGAGTACTCACCTCTGGCACCCACTGCTTGAAAAGCACATGGAAAATTAAAGTGACCCTAATTAAAAGGTGCAAAATCACTTGAAAGCTAGAAAAACTATAACTTAAAGTAAGATGCTTGATATTTTACTGCCATGTGTCTCTGTCCCGGCTTTAGACAGAGGTTTATTTGTTTAGTTAGTATTCCAAATGCAGTAACAGCAGGTGGTCTGATGATTAGCCCAACTAATAAGCACTGTTGAGTAAAACAAAATATAGCCTAGCACTCAGTGTCATATAAATGCATCCATATATTTGTGGGTGTTAAATTTTATTTCCTTATCTTTTATTTACAGTGCTTTAAATAGTTAGCAAAAGAGCAGCTTAGAAATCAGATGTTCTGAGCATATCTCAAGGTGTGCATTCAGCATTCTGCTTGCTTTCTGAAATCTTGCCATAAAGAGTCCAAATAGGTAGCGGATGAGAACTTCATAGAAAATGTTTTCATCTAAATGTGAGAGCCAATGTTTGCTGAAAAATTATGTAAGTAACTTGCAGAAAATGAGATATTACTTTTCCGAAGAATCCTGTTTTTTAGGATGAGTCAGTTAGCGGGGTACATAGTGACAGCAGTAACAGCAGTGACAACCACAGTAAATCCTGGGGCAAAACACGTGAAGGACTTAGGCAGGGAGTTTCTGGAGTCAGGGAAGCTCAATAGAGACCTGGCAGGATCCCACAGCTCTAATGAGCAAGGCTCACGTGATGAGGGTCCTGCCAGAGCTACTGTGGGACATAGCACAAGATTTCCTGGGCTGATTCAGCCATCTGATTGTTGCCCATGCAGATCAGCAGAGGTGAGCTTGAGAAGGGAAATTCCAGAGCAATCAAAAAGGATACAGGACACTAGGAGGACTGGTTGAAGAGACAGGAGCACAGATGGTGTTTTTTTCACAATTCCTTTGGTAGCAGGGAAGAATGCTAAAAGAAACGTGAGAGCCCACCTCATCTTCATGGTTTAAAGACCAGTGCTGTAACTGAAATCTTGACTTTTTCAATTTTGGCGTGATTTATATGGTACCAGGCCTGCTGGAGACAGATAGGGTTTGCCTGTCTAAAAGGGCAAAAAGGATTCCAGCCTGTGAGCAGGCAGAGCTGATTGAGAGGGCTTTAAACTGGGTTAGCTGGGGGAAGATGGTAAGGCCAGGCTCACTAGAGATGAGCCTGGGGGTGGCAGGCCAGAGCTGCGGGTGCAGTGGACAACCCAGCCAAAGCGTACTTACACCAGTGCACGTGGTATGGACAGCGAACAAGAGGAGCTGGAAACTGCTGTGCAGCAGGAAAGCTGTGATGTATTGGCCATCACAGAAATGTGATGGGATGACTCTGTAACTGGAGTGTTCCAACGATGGTTATAAGCTCTTCAGAAGGGACAGGCGGGGAAGCCGAGGCAGGGGCTCTGTACGTTAGGGTGGGCTTTGGCTGTGCAGAGCCCAGGGGCAGTGATGATAAGGTTGGATGCCTGTGGGTAAGGACTGGGGAAAGACCAACAAGGCAGACATCCCAGGGGGAGTCTGTTGCAGACCATCCAGCCAGGATAAAAGGCAACCTCTCTATAAGACATTGGCTGACATTTCACTGGTGCTAGCCTTTGCTCTTGTGGGAGGCTTTACTTTGCAGGATGTTTGCTGGAAACTCAAAAATGCAGAGAAAGGGCAGTCTAGAAGGTTCCTGGAGTGTGTGGAAGAGAACCTCCTGACACAGCAGATAGGTGAGCTGTCTTGTCCTGGTATATCTGCTCTTTACAAACAGAGAAGGGCTGGTGGCACATGTGGTGGTCAGAGAACGTCTTGGGCATAGTGACAATGAAATGCTAAGAGTTTTCAATCCTTGGTGAAATAAGGAAGGGGATCAACCAAACTTTATCTGGGATTTCCAGAGGATGGACTATGGCATATTCAAGAGACTGGTTCAAACAATTTCTTGGGAAAAAGTGCTTAATAACAAAGAAGTTCAGGACAGCTCAGAAGGAAATCTTAAAGGTGCAAGAGCAGGCTCTCCCTACGTGCCAAAAGGCAAATTGCAGACAACCAGCCTGGAACAGGCAGTTTTCACTTAGAGTTTATAATCCTTGGAAGAAGGGCAAGAAACTCAGGGAGAGTACAAGGATGTCATTAGGTCATGTAAAGAGAAAATCAGAAAGGCAAAAGGTCAGCTGAAAATCAATCTGGCCACTGCCATGAAATAAAATTTTTAAAATACTGTTTTTGTAAACATTAACAAAAAAAGATAGTCCAAAGAAAAAACTCCATCCTTTATTGGACATGGAGGGGAATATTGTCAACAAGGATTAGGAGAAGGGTGAGGTACTTAATGCCTTCTTTGTCTCAGTCTTTAACCAGTTATCCTTAGGGTAACCAGACTGAGCTGGTACACAAGGACAGGGAGCAGCATAGACCTTCTGTAATCCAGCAGGAAGTAGTTAGCGACCTCCTGTGAGGTTTACAACAAATTTGACACTCACATGTTCTGGGACCAGATGGGGTTCACTTAAAGGCACTGAGAGAGCTGGTGGAAGAGCTCAAAAAGCCACTCTCCATCATTTATCATCAGTCCTGGACTACAGGGAAGGTCTGGGATGACTGGAGGTTGGCCAATGTAACATCTATCCACAAGAAGGGTAAGAAGGGGGATCCTGGGAACTACAGACTTGTCAGCCTGACCTTGGTTCTTGGAAAGGTTATGGAGCAGATCATCTTGAGTGAAATTGCACAGCATGTACAAAACCACAAGGGAAACAAGTCCAGCCAGCATGCATTTAAGAAAAACATGTCCTTCCTTATCAACATGGTCTCCTTTTATGACCAGGTGACTCGTCTAGTGGATGGATGGAGGAAGAGTTCTAGGTGTAGCCTACCTGGACTTCTTCAAAGACTGCCTCTTATGGAACCTGTGTGGAGAATCTGGCAGCTCATGGCCTGGATGGGTGCACTTTTTGCTGGGTTAAGAACTGGCTGCACAGCCAAGCCCAGAGAGTGAAGGTGAATAGTGTCACATCCAGCTGGGGGCTGGTCACTAGTGGTGTCCCTCAGGGATCAGTGTTGGGGCTGGTCCTGTTCAATATATTTATTGGTGATGTCTACAGCTGGATCAAGTGCATCCTCAGTAGGTTCACAGACAGCACTCAATTGGGTAGAAATGTTGATGTGCTGCAGGGCAGGAAGGCTCTGCAGAGGGATCTGGACAGGCTGGGTCAATGGATTAAGGCCAATTGTATGAGGCCCAATAAGGCCAAGTGCCAGGTCCTGCCCTTGGGTCACAAAAACTGCATGCAGTGCTACAGGCTGGGGCAAAGTGTCTGGAAAGGGAGAAAAGGACCTGGGTGTGCTGGGTCAGCAAAGGCTGAGCATGAGTCAGAAGTGTGCCCAGGTGGCCAAGAAGATCAATGGCATGCTGGCCTGTATCAGCAATAGTGTGGCCAGCAGGACCAGGACACTGATTTTTCTGTACTCTGCACTGGTGAGGCCTCACCTTGAGTCCTGTGATCATTTTGAGTCCCTCACTGCAAGAAGGACATTGAGGAGTTGGAGCATGTCCATGGAGCACATCCATGGAGAAGAGTAATAGAGCTGGTGAAGGGTACAGAGGATAAGTCATATGAGGAGCAGCTGAAGGAGCTGGAATGTTTATTGTGGAGAAAAGGAGTCTCAGAGGAGACCTTATCACTCTTTGCAACTGCCTGAAAGGAAGTTCTAGCCAGATGAGGATTGGGCTCTTCTCCTAGGTGACTACTTGACAGGAAAAGAGGACATGGCCACAGGTTGTGCCATGAGAGGCTCAGGTTAAACATGAGGAGGAATTTCTTCACTGAAATAGTGGTTAAGCCTTGGAATGAACTTCCCATGGAAGTGGTGGAGTCACTATCTCTGGAGGTGTTTGAGAAGAAGCTGGACATGGCACTTAGTGCTGTGGTTTAATTGACATGCTGGTGGTCACTCAAATGTAGACTCCATGATTTTGGAGGACTTTTCCATCCTTAATAATTCCATTATTTTATGATCCAGACTCAATTCTGCCAACTTCAGATAGATTTGTTTTAAGCTGTGCCTATCTGCTTTTTTTTTTGGATTTCATACCAGGTTTTAAATCAGTCTGTATGTTCTAATAAGTAATAAAACTCAGAAGAGTGTTAGTGATTAAAGGATTATGGTTTCATTATGCTAATTAATTTGATTCATAATATATCATTGCTTCCTGAACCCACTTTTTTCCTTAATGGCTATGTTCATTAAAAAGGTTTATTAATAAAAACATTATCTTCAAATCCATGCTTACTTTTCTAAGATTAAGAGACGGCCCCTAAAGGTACATGGATTATAAAACCAGGGAGAGAAATTCTGAAAGAGGTTGCCCATATGGCACAAATCTTCAGCTGCTCTGAGTCACTAGATGTTTCCTAAACCTCTTCATAGCAATTCTTTAGCTGACAGATTAGAGTGATTTTTCCATTAACTGTTTTTCAGAAGCTTCCCCAGTTCTGAATTTGGAGTCAGTGACCTGCAACAGACATTCTGAGTTTTACATCCTGAATTTATTCTATAAACTTGGACTAGTTACAGGGAAGACAAAAACAGGGGATTATGAAGAGAACACATCTTTCACAATCGTCCACATACTTCAGAGATATGAGAACAAGTAAAAATATAATCCCATATACATTTTACTATTATGACAGAGTTTTTTTTTCTAGTATTGTAACTCATGCTTCTTCAAATAGCAAGCAGCTGGGACTTTTTGCATGAAATATTTCAGTCCTGTCTCCAGTAACAGAAGTGAACCTTCTCAGGCAGTGTTCACTTCTTTTGCTGCAAAAAGTGGCCCACAACAGAGACTACAGAAATTTAGAGAGTCTCTAATAAGAGACATAAATTCTAAACGCCTTTGGCTGTTCTTAGAAGCCTCTATGGGAAAGAATTTAATAAAAATGCATCATTACCTGCCTAATTCATGACTTTTTTACTTTGTCTATTATTGAGACAGATGTCTGTGCACAGAATAGATTTTTTGGCATTTCACTTCCATTCTCCCATTCGCCAGTGGGAAATTTTAATTGAAGAAGTTTGCTGTATCCCCAGATATCTTTCCTATCATCTTGTGGTGATGAGTTCATCCCAGCATATCCTCAGGAGCAACAGTAACACCAGGTAAGTAAATTTTTCTACCCTTTACACAGAATTCTGTAAAACACCTCAGTCTGTGAAGTTGTGGAGAGAAATAAAAACGAGAAGAAAGTAAGTACCCTAGTGCGTGCTAGTGTATTATGAAAAGAAAGAAATGAAAGACATAGTAGCTCAGGGAGGGAGGGGATGAAACCCATATGAAGCCAGTTCCTACTGAAAGGTATATTCAAATCCTTGTGTGGGACTGGCTATCAAATAAAATGACCTGATATAAAGTAGTACAAAAGAAAGTATCAAAAAAACAATGAATTTGCAGTCTCAGTCCAAAAGCAGTTGTATTAGTTGAGGGAGAATAGACAAAATTGTGAGGAGAGATAAGACAGAATTGAGCTGCGGGCTGTGGGACGCACCTGCAGAGGCACAAAGGAGCACAAAGGAGCACGTGGCAGCACAAGAGCGCACATGGCAGAGGAGCACATGGTGGCACAGAGGAGCACATGGCAGCAAGAAGGAGCACATGGAAGCAGAGGAGCACATGGAAGCAAAGAGGAGCACATGGCAGCACAGAGGAGCACACGGCAGCACAGAGGAGCACATGGCAGCACAGAGGAGCACATGGAAGCGCAGAGGAGCACATGGCAGCACAGAGGAGCACATGGAAGCGCAGAGGAGCACATGGCAGCACACAGAGGTTTGTCTCCAAACCCTGGGGGGAGAGGGTGTCACAGGGCAGACCCCTATGGAGCCTGCCAGGAGCTGATGGATGGGTGAACAGCACATGATCACCCCAGAGGAGGACATGTAGAAAGCATGTTACTGGTGTGGCAATACAGGATAGGTCATGCTGTGAGAATTACCATGTAAGGAAATACTGTGCCTTGGAAAGGTGCATAAAACCAGCTTGTTTTCAAATAAATGGTTCAGATTTCCTACCAGTGGGTCCGTGTCTTGGTCACTCACACAAAACTATCAGAAGCATATGAAAAATAAAATTTTACCTCATATCACTTCATATTTCTCACTGCTATTCCTAATGCAACCATATTTAGTAGACACTCATTTATTTGTCTGTATCTGGACATGCAGCACACATCTGTGCAGTCAGTTATGTCTGTAAAACAAATATCTGGTGGTTTTTGGTGGGCTGGGCTTTTTTTCATGTGTTGTATAGTCATACACTCTTTATAGGCAGGATAAGAGTCTTTCAGCAGACAGACAAGCTGTTCTGACATGGACTTTTGCTACAGCACACAACTTATACATTCACGTAAATTTTAATTTCAGAATGTGTTACAAACTAAGGCAAATATGTTTGGGCACAATTTCAGATGTCTTTGACTTTTAGGCATCTTGACTTGTTTGAAAAGACTTATTTTTGCACAGTCTTCTGCTCCCCTGGAATAATGATGTGTTTGTGTAGACATAAGCTTCAAGAGTGGAATAAAGAGCCAGGAAGATGCAAGGAGGATGATACATCTGCTGAAACTTAGGAGAGAAATTTGGATAAAGAGTTATGTATACCAAAGTGTTTGTTTCAGCATGCTACTTGTGTATTTAATATTTAAAAAAAGAGCAAAGCCAGAAGACAATGCCTGATGTTAAGACTTCAGTGGTGCACAAATGCTGGAGGATTGTTCATAATGCATGTGAACCCTGAGAAAACTGTGTCAGATTTTGAGTCATCCTGGAGACAATTTGTGGCACATGGAAATCTCCTAGTTTATTTAATTAACATCTATAAGATTCTGGAATTAATCAAATTCATAATTAGGTGATACAAGGTTTTATAAATCTTTCTCAGCAGCCTCTCATATCCAAGAACACTGCCTTTGCTTTAAGTACTTCATGGCTGCATATTATTCTTTTTTGTAGAGTCTGTACCTTTGCCTTTAGTCAGGTATGATGAATTTTACCTCACTGAAAATAAATTGGTATCCTCCATGGAAACCTTAGTTATTAATGTGTTAAAGTTCTTACAGAGTTTAATAAAATAATATCAATTTCTATGTCATCTACACTGGTACTATTACTCTTTTCAGGTTTAATAGACTGGATCATATATAAATATATATATATATACATCCTCTTATGATGATGTAGGGAGCCTTTCTTGTTTGAGTTTTATACAACAGAAATTTACTTTCATTGTGCAATTTATATATATCTTAATTTTTTGTATATATTGACTGTAATTTCACTGCTTTTCCACACTTTGCAAGTAGATTTTTCTGTCATAGCAGCATTAATGCTTCTTGAAACTGGTCTCTGTCTCTGTCTTTTGAGGTCACAGTTTTTCCTTGGGTAAATATGTTTCAGAGAGAAACTCTAAATAGAAAAAGTATAACACGTGTTTTAGAAGCATGATTCACTTTAATGCCAAAGTAGGGCATCCAGAAAGCTACAAACACTATTCCAGTTAATACAAAATGTTTTTTCATAAAGTTTTAACTTTATTAGAAACCTATTTCATGGGTTTATTCTCTAGACACAGACACGCTGACACAAATGTTATGTTATGTGTCTCAACTGTAAGAGGCCCAACAGGACATTGTCATTAAAACTGTGGGAAAAGACCACTCTCAATATTTGCAGATTTGCAGGGTTTTCAAGCTTTACAAATTTCAATTTGTTTGTGTATATTGCTGAAATTATTGAAAAAGTGGTAATTTGCAGTGAATTTAGCAGTTCACATGCATGTGGTAATGCAGGATGAAAACAGTTCAAAACAAAACAAAACAAAAAATTAAAACCAACAGAAACACAAAACTGGCTGAAGGAGTGTGAAACTGTGTATTAGTTGTCCCAGTATTAACCACTATTATCAAACTTTTCCATAGTCATTTGAGGACAGAGAGATAAAGCAGAAAGAGGGATGAAATTGTGGAATATCCTGGGTTGGAAGGGACCTGCAAGAATCATCAAGTCTAATTCCTGGTCCTGAGTAGGGCAAATTCAAGAATCACGGGCCTAAAAGTGTAGTAAATATAAGGAGTAGGGAAATCTCTTTTTTTGTGACACAAGTTCAGTTCTGTTGTTAATAAAGGGTCTTCTCTGTTCTGTTATGTGACTAAGTACCATAGTTCTTCCTTCTAGGGTTTGTACAGTTATTAAAGTAATATATATGCAATATAGCTGTAGGCCAATATAAGTAATTCCAAACAAAAAAGCTTAAAACTTAGCATAACTGTTACTAGTAAGATGAGCTTATCTTGTAAATACAAATTCACACATGTTGTATTATTGTAATCTTCTTGCAAAAAAAAAGAGGATTTAAATCAAGCAGTATTTCAATGAGACTTCTCTAAGAGTATGTTGGTGATTACAGGATTAATGGACCTGAGTAATAAATTGAGATAAAATAGATTTTAATACATTGAGCTACATAGTTTAAAAAATAATTAATAATATATTTTTAAAACCCTATTTATTTTCTCTTTTGACTGTGAAAAGACAACTTCAAATCTCTTACCTTTCATAGGTTTATTAAAAATCCCCAGAGATAGCAATAGATGTTTAAAATGTTGAACACAAGCAGTTATTATGAAAAATTATTTTTTTCTTCTTTAGTATTATTAGAATAATTTAATAGGTGTATTTATGTTCTCCATTATGTTAGTTATCATTATTAGGCATTAATTTATCAATATACTCTTGTCAGCAATGTAATTTGTTTTATTCATTAAAGAACTATGTTTGTCAAGGACACCATGTTTCTCTGTCCCCTCTGAGTAGATAGAGGGGGTTTTGCATTTCTGACTTTTCAAAGACATGAGATCTGTAGGCAGATGCACAGAGAAATTTCTTCCTTCTAGGGATATTTTATAAGATCTACATATGGTCTTGATAAGAAAAAAGTAGAGGCTATGGAAACAATATTTGGGAAGCCATAAACACTGTTAATGGATTTGTCATATAAAAATTGTCAGATGAATAGGGAGGAGCAGGTTTGTTTTTGTTGAAAAAGTCTTGCTTCAGATGAAATAAAGGTCAAGTTTAAGCAATCTTGTTCATTCAATAGATTTTCCTAGCCACAAATTATTTTTATAAGAAAATTAAATCAAATACATCTATTTATACAGAATTAAGCGATGTGTTCTTTCTTTTCAAAAGATTCCTAATAGGATTTTGATTTGGAAAAAAAAAATGTTAATCGTTATTTATTAAGAGTTCTAAATATCCTCAGTAATCCATTCAGTTGGCTTTCTTAAAAGGTCTTTGGTTTCTCTTCCTTAATTAAACAGTCCTGGATTGCTGGCCACTGTTCTCCTTCATTGTTTTCCAGGTAGGAATTTCCCATAGGAAATGATACTGCTGATCTTTGAGCTAGATGAGGCAAAAACAGTCTTTCTTTCCATTCTGGGATACTCATGAAGTAAGTAAAGAAACACATTTATTGTCTGAAAACAATTGGTTTTTTTGCCTGTGTTGCTTAATCTGAATCAGTGTACAAACAGAAAATTTCACTCTTAAATAAAAGTTCTGTGAGGCTCTTTTCTCCAGATCTTCAGTTGTTATGACATGCTCATTTAGTTTTTTTTTTTAAACTCAGAAATTACCAAACTTCTCTCTGACTTGTACTTCATCTAAATTGTTAATCTGGAACAAGAGAACAAATAATAGCTTGAAATATTTGCTGCTGCTGAAGGATCTGGCATGTAATTTAGACATTTCATTCCAATAAAAATCAGGTATGTGCAACAAGATGACAAAAAATGCAAATCCAGCTTGGGGTAAAAAATTGATTCCAAGGTATACTTTAACCACATTCTGAAGTTTTCAATTGCATTTCCATCATAATTCTCACGCTGGTTTTATATTGGCCCAAGAGAACCATAAGAATGCAAACAAATCTCTGATAATTCATAGCTTTTTGCCCTAGATTTACTGCAGCTAAATGTGTGTAATCTTAAAATCCAGTCTTACCACAAGAAGCATCTTTCCCTTTGGTTATCTTGCATAGCTGTACTAGTTTTGAGTTAATTTCTCCTGAGCTAATTTCTCTTGAGTTAATAGTAGTTATTATGGGGCTGTGTTTTGGATTCATGCTGGAAGCAGGATTGATAGCACAGGGATGATTTTGCTACTGCTGAGCAGGGCTTACACAGAGCCAAGGCCTTTGCTGCTCCTCACCCACCTCACCAGTGAGGAGGCTGGGGGTGCACAAGGAGCTGGGAGGGGACACAGGTGGGACAGGTTATCTAAGAGATTTCACACACTGTATGGCATTACAGTCAGCACAGAAAGATAGTAAGGAAGAAGGAAGGGAGGGACAGAGAGATGCCTGCCCAAATCACCACTAGGCATGAAGGCATCCTGCTTTCCTGGGGATGGCTGAACATCTGATGCCTGCCCATGTTTTCCTTTGCTTGAGTATGTAGGTCTTGTTTTACCTATTAAACTGTCCTTATCTCAACCCATGAGTTTTGTCACTATTACTCTTCCGTTTCTCCCCCCATGTCACTGGGGCAGACTGAGACAGTGGGGTGCTTAATTTTTGGCTAGGGTTAAACCACAACTAAACCTTATTTGTTCTTATTTCAGTTATATCTTAAGAGTTACTGAAATATAACTTGACTGTGCTATTTAAAAAAAAAAATCTTTCTTTTTGTTATATGTAACTCAATATAACAATCTCAAAGGTAAGATTTTACAGTGGTTCATTGAGCTGAGCTTTTGTATTCCTACAGACATGACATGTCAACAACAACCTCATGTTAAATACGCCAGAGGCTTTCCACTCCATACAAGCTGGCAGTCATTGGGTTTTTTTTTTACCTTCATGTAACAGAGGCAGATATTTTGTCTCACTCAGAAATTCTGAGAATCTAAGAAAACTTCTGAAGCTCTTTAGATGCAAATTTCCTATCATTAGCAAAAGCAGAGTGTTTTTCTTATTAGTGATGGTAATATATTTTAAAATGCAGCTACTGTGAGAAAATTTTCCCTAAAGATTAGCTTAGCATATTCAGGTCCCGGTGTATTACGTTTTTTTTTTCTTAATGACATCTAGGAAATGTACTCATAGTACTGATCAATGAGTAACCCTTCCAATCAGCAGCCCATCAAGTTTAACCTGGGATCTGAAAAATAAACTGTTGCTCTCTGCATCTTAGGTAATCACTTGTGAGTAACATTCAGGATTCTAAAAAGGCAGCAATAGAGTTTTATTTTAAAACAATTTATTTACTAGTGTTTAAATTTAGTATTGTAGTTATTAGAATTAATGCATTTGAAATGGGTTCCAAAATTAAAACTTAGTTTTGCCTTCATTATCCTTCTCCCATCGTGATTTTATCAGAGAACCAAATGATGCAATGCTTCATGAGAAACGAAGGTCCTCTTACTGCCGGTTTTCCAACTGAAAGATTACAGAAAAGGGAACTCTGGATGTCATGGATTAGATTTATAAAGGGATTTTAGGCTCTGAAAATAATCCAGGCATAAGTAGGTTTTATCCTCAACACTTAAGGCATTTGGTTATTTGCAGGAAGGATTAATTCTTGGTAAAAAACATGTATGTGGAAGCACAAACATTCTGTTAGACCAGAGATGATGGCTTAAAAGGCCAGCATTGTGATTTTTGTCTGCCATCTTACTAATATGCAGTTTTTCTCATTGAAATGGCAACTGAAAAAGGATGGGGTATGTCTGACAATGCTGTGCAATGATGTATTTGCAATCAGGTTACTGGTCTTGTCAAGAGGGATGGAAATGTGAGAGGGGAGTTCCCACAGAGGAGAAGTGATGACACAAGGGTGTTAATATGTCCAGGAGACAGCACCATCTGAGGGGCCGTCATGCATCACCCGCAAAGGCTGCACAACCTGTAGACATCTCAAATGTCTACACATTAATAGAGGGGGCTCTGGGGATGAGAGGAAGGCATCTGCAGTGCATGCAGAGCAAGTGAGGCATGAGAGTGACACGATGGTAGCACTCACACCTGCAAAGATACGGTGCAGTACTGGTTGCAGTTACTACTGCTGCAGGAATATCAGGGTTGTTAAGGACACAAAAAGGGTAGGTAATCTGTGCAAAGAGGTAGCTCAGAAGTCTGGAACTTCCCACCTGGTCAAGGTAAGCCTGTGGGTAAGGGTCAGGGGGCAGAACTGCACTGGTGATACAGGGGCAGACAAATGGAAGCAACTCGAGGGCAAATTCTTGACTAAGATGACAGGTCAGCCAGGGAAGATGTTCTGTTGAGTGTAGTACTCACAAGAAAGGCAGTTGAATATATGAAGGTTGAAGGCAGCCTTGACTGTGGTGACTGTAAGTCTCTGGAGCCATATAACCTGAGAGAAGTGACCAAGACAAACAGTAGAATTTCACAAAGGCAACCACCCTGATTTTGAGAGGGGCAGTCTTTCGACCTGCACAAACACTTGCTTGGAAACTGCCCTTAGAGGAAAATTCGTCTTAGAGACACAGGCACCGAAGAGAACTGAGCTCACCCCTAGAAAAGGGCAAGATGAGGCTGCTGATTCAGAGTAGTTCTCCTGAAAAGACCTGAGGAACCTGGGACCAGCATGTTATCAGGGCACAGCAGTGAACCCAGGTAGCTGAACAGCCTGTGCTCTTGGGGAGCATCAGGGGGGGAGGATCCTGACCCACTGTTAGGCATTGGTAAGACTGTCCTGATAGTCCAGGCTTGATCTGCTGACACAGGATAGACCATGACATACAAGAGTCCAGCTGAGGGTTCCCATGGCAGTGTAAAGGACATGGGGGGGACATGGAGGACACTGGACTGGTTCAACTTGGGGAAGATGAGGGGCAGGGGAGACCTTATAGCTTGTGGTGTGTACAGTGGTACACATGTGGATACAGGGACAGAATACAGAGGAAATTAAACCAAACTCTGGTGATACAGAGCAATAGAACAAGTGTCAATATGCATAAACTGGGACTTAAATTGTGAGGCAATAGGGTTGGGATTTTTTTCCTTTTTTTTTTTTCAGAAGAAGAGTGGTCAAGTACAGAAGTGGATCACTAGAGAAACCATGGTGTCTGTGGTTTGAGGTGGATGCAGCACTGAGAATCTGGTCTAATTATACTTGTTTTGAGAAGATGTTTAGCAGTCCCTTACACACTAAATTACACAATGCTGTGGTTCTCTGGTAATTTTGAAAGACCAGTTAACAAATTGAACAATTCATGAAAAAGTTACTGAAGGAGAGTTGTATTTCATAGCTGCCAATTATGTGTACTTCATGTTATGCTTTGATTAATAATAGTTCTGTACATTATGCCCAAGTGACAAAGTCCATGAAAAAAATGGTTAAATTCTACTTTAGAAAAATGAAACAACACATCACCCTAAGATATATTAAGAGTACATAAAAATAATTTTTTCTGCCTTGTTCAATCTTTTCAACATAAATGTGTTTACTGCTTGTGTTCCGTTAACAGTGTGTCTATCTTCAGTAAGAAACTACAGGCACTATTAATCACTAGAGGCATTTCAGAGCTACAATCACATTGTTAAAATCACAAAAACAATGAAATCCTGAACAACATTAAGTTAGCAATAACTGTTTGGTTTCCTTTATGGGGCATCTAAAACTGCCATGTTCATGGGTGTTCAGTAAAAGAAGCTTGCAAGATTGATTTTCTTCTGCATACATCACCACAAAATCCTGCTGGCCCAGAAGACCTTATGCCCTTGCTTTGATATTAAATTTTTGCAGTCATTAACAGTCTGATGCTCCACTGTCAGTCTGATGTAAAGGATGAGGCCTCATAATGGGGAAGCATCATTTGAACAAAATGTTAAGAGGATTGTCTGCCCCTTCTGCTCACCTGTCTCTTCTTTTATATGAAATAAAAGTTGCCTTGATTTCCCAGCTGGCAAATGCTTTGTCACAGTGCTCATCTTAAGAAATAGCCTGCTCCAGTTCTGTGTGTGCATGTGCTCTGATCCCACATTCTCCCCTCCCCATACTCTGAATGTCAAGTTGGGCTGTTACAATGCCACAAATTGCCAGAGCCAGCTTTGCTCTTTTCCAGCTGTCTGTGTAGATACTCTGGAGGGAATAAACAGAAGCCTGGTTGCTCCCTGTGTTGTTAACATCATAGCTGATTATACAGTTCCATGACAGTTTGCATTAACACCTTGATAGTGCTATAACAAGGAATCCATTTCTAGTAGTGCTGTAACAGTATTAAAATGTGGTCAAACAATCAGACTTCATCATTATGTAGGAATGCCAGATTGCCTTTCTTTTAGCGTGTATGACAAGCATGAATTGCAGCATTGCCAGGTTTGCAGCACTTATGCTTCACCACAGTTCTAGCTGAGAAACCATAAACTATTTATCAAGAGACAAATAAAAGTGGTCTCTCATTATGAGATATTACTGCCTGTAACCTGGAGTTTGTAAAACACTTCCTTAATTTTAATTTTTGGCCTTGGTTGGGAGGAGAGAGAAGCTGATTTTGATTGTTTTGTTGTGTTTTTTTTTACATGAGAATGTTATGATATGAAAAGATAAGAAGATCAGACAGAAAATGATTGCATTCTGATTAGCACTAAATATTAGACAAATGACAGGATGGGATGATTTCCCATATCAACTGGAGTTGATAATTTCATATTTTCAATTTGGAAAATGACTGTCTCAGTCTTCTTATCAGAATTGTCCCAACGTTCACTATTACAGTCCTGGTGATCAAAGAAACTTTGGTGTAAAGTTGCACCTGGGAACTGCGGAGATGTTTCCACTGAAAAAATTAGTAGCAGAAACAATTACTTTTCATCACAACTGTCAAGTCTGAAATAAATCTGTTATATTCAATCAAGTCTCTTGGATTCATATTAAAATCAGAACCTGAATATTTTTCAGTGCAGCCCCTAGGTTCTGATAAATTTTGAGTTTGTTATGTTTTGTTGAAAACAACAAAAGATAATAGAATATGTTTTATTCAAAATATGAAGATTTTAGCAGGAGAGATTCTGCCAATTTTCCTCCCATAAGGATAAAAAAAGGAATATGCATATATCCTATAAAGGCCATGCAAAATAAAAAATATACATCATAAACAAATAAAAAGGGAATTGTTGGTTTTTTTTGTCCTTTTATTTAGCAGTTGCTTAATAGTCACTGCAGTGTGGCATCAACAGCACCCTTATCAACATGGCATTCCAGGAAATAAAACCAAACCTACTTTCCCCTTTCCTGACTTGATGCAATCCTTAGAAGTTATCTACATGCCTTCCCCTTCAGGGACAAAAGCGGAGTAATTTTATGGAAGGACACATACTACTCATTTAGCTGGTCTTACTGCTAATTCTGCTAAGTATGCTAAGAACTTTCTGCCCTATACTGTCTTACTGGGAATTTTGATTTATATACACATGTACCTTCCTTCATAACCAGTCTTGAGATTATTAAAATAAACTAAGCATTATTATGGAAAAAAGGAAATCAACCTTACTAAAAATATGAGAATGTTTGAAAATTCCTTTTATGTTTTCAATAAGGTTATGGGAAGATAATGTGGAAACATTTTAAATATTTAATTAAACTTAAGCACATCTTAAATTATTCTGGGCTCTCTCCAGGGGACAGCTTATTCTTCATATAGTACAAATGCATAGATATTTTCAACTGTTTAAAACTGTATCAACATCAGCACTGAAATGAAAACGATTGCATCAAAAAGATTATCATGAAGCCAAGTTCTCTCTCAAAAGCTTATTTTTATGTTTCTCCAGTAGTTTTTATTGGTTTGGGGATTTTTTTTTCTGTGGGGAGAGAATTTTATATTCAATATGCTCATAAAATAATTCACACACTATTTAATGAAATATTGTCTGAATATTCAAGCCCATTCTTATTTCTATAAGAGTGTTTATTTTTTACAAATATTAAAAAATATTAAAAGAGGAAATTTTATGTTCCTATTTCTCTTTTGACTTCATATTTGACAACAACTATTTCTGTGTTAATTAATTTGAACAAAATAACTATATCACAAATGTATTTATGTCTCTTATCTGGAAACCTTATAATGGAGGATATACATTTGCAAGCAAAATCAAAACCTCATGCCGTCTGTTGGTTCTTAATGGAACTATCTGAATTCTCACAGTCCCCAAAATGTACCATAACCTTATATTATCCTTTTATAAGTTTAAGTACTGAGAGATAGATGTCAGAGTGGATCCTAGTCTATGAAATCTCTATTTACAAATACTTGGTAGAAGAAGTCACAACTACAATCCTATTTTGCTTTTGCAAGAAGTTTCCATGCAATGTTCAGTGTTTAAATGATGAACTGGGAAAAAAAAAAAACTTTCCGATAATTCCACTCATTGCTTCTCGTTATTTCTTTTACTTTTTTACTGAGACTTATCATTTATATGAACTTGTTTTTTCATGAGCAGCAGGCTAGTAGTTATATACGATTTTTCTCCAGTGTGCTTTTCCTCACAATAAGGAGGTACTTAAGGGTAGAAGGTAAGATGCAAATTTCCTAGCAAGATTTCTAGATTTTTAAACTCTATAATAGTTTTTTTTTTCCTTTTTAGGAGAAAGGAAAGATTAAAATATTTAAGATAATAAAAGATAAAAATATTGGATTCCCCGATAACAAGAAAAGTTCCATTATCTGACCAGGTCACATCTGAATAACTCTTAAAATGCATTTTCTAATTGTGCTGTCTACTCAGACATTTGGGCAATGCTGGGAAGGAAGTTCCTCCAGAAAGCTGCAGCGTAGGGAAACCTCTCATTTCATGCTTTCTTTGGAAGAGGCAGGCAAGGAATTGTCACAGCTGCAAGTTGTTAAGTGAGCAGAACATACACCTGGCTCTTGGGGCAGCATGCCTCTCTCACGGGTCTCAGGTAAACTAGGAGGGAGCCCCTAGAGCCCTGGGTGGTATTTTCCCATCAGCACACTGCTCCACTGAGATGCTTTATTTACAAGAAGTGATTTCCAAAGGGAAATGCTTTGGCCAAGCTCCAGCAACCAAAGGTAAGTGCCTGGCTTTAAGTTTCAATTCACGTCCTGTGTTGGTCACTTCACGGAATTGCAGAGGCCTGGTAGAGGCAAAATGCTGCTTCTTGACATCCACTGATAGCAACAGTGGAAAGAACACAATTACGTAAAGCAAAGCTATGCACAGACTCTCTCCTCTTCAGGAAATAAAGCCCCGTGCCTGCATGGACATTAAATCTCTGGAGATATCTGAAGTGTTGAATCACATGCAACATCAGATCACACAATTGGATCCTCTGCTCTACTTGCATAAAATTGTCTGTGGATATTTGTCAGTCATGTGCAGAAATGAATTTGATTTGAAGAGTTCTATAATAAAAAAAACCCTCTATTTTTTATGGTGCATTATCTCAGTGATTAGCCATTCTCAAGACTAAAAGCATTGTCTTCTTTTTATTCAATGCAGCTGAAACTAAAATTTCCAGCATTGAATCTTGAAGTTTTGTCTTCTAGTTTAATTTTTTTTTTTAATCTTCTCCTCTGTGTGACTATCTTTAAATATTTTAATCTTCCTACCAGCTGGCAAAAAAATAATAGAAAAGAATAGAGGAAGTCAAAATGTAAAAGTGAAGGGGGGAAAATATTTCACTTCTATGAATTTTTCATAGTTTGACACATATGACATCAAATGAAAAGAAATAATTAGCATTCTGTAAATGCTAATTATGTAAAATTTAATTAAAATTTTAATTTTACATGTGAAATTAAATTTTTTTTTCTGTTGGAAAATATAAATAATATTTTAAAGGTTGATATTTCTCCAGCCTGTTTCCTAATAAAACCTTCTCTAATAAAATATTGTTAATATTTCCAAGAATAAAACTATTTTTAATCTCCACTAGATTTATTGTTTTTTGATTCCACATATCTTTTTTTTGATTAGAAGACAGAGTATAAAAGCTGATGAAAATTTGATCCCTTATTTCAAAGAGGCCGGATTTTGCCTTCTATGGGATATTTTTTTTTTTTTTAATAAATGAATCTTGGGAAAGGAGTTGTAATAGAAAATTGACTTTTATTCTCTTGTGAAATTCTTGAGAAACTGCAGTATTTGCTATTTGAAACTATTTTAAGGCTGCTAGTCTAGTGTTTTGGCATCCTGAGGCTGATGACTGTCATAACAATTCATTGATAAACTTTTAGAAAAAAGTTGTTATGGATATGTTTAATAAATTATTTCTGCAATCTCAATTATGCCAGTCAAGATATTTTAGCTCTGTATTACAAACACTAACATATCAATAGAGAGTTCAATACTGGATTATGTTATTCATTCATAGAAACACTGAAATAATCACCATTGTGCTAATGTTGCTATTGAATGTGTGTATAAATATAAATTACTTGTATACGTATAGATAAATATGAATACTGATATGTTTGTTCATAACCTATCAGAGGATCAGAGCATAATGTGATGGGAATGTTTAGGAGCCTTAAAAATCTGTCCAGTTTTAGACTTTAAAACTGATTTATTCTCAAAGCAGTTTATACTGTTTTACACAGTATAAAAGTTACAACAGTTTATAAGCTGTTGAATAGAGTCATAGTCAGAGCACATCTGTCCTTGCTTTCCCTGTCTTCCTCCACTGAGATGTGATGGGCTTATACCATTGCCTCCCACAGAAAGAGGGACATCATGAGCAAGATGATGTCCAGGTGTAAGCAGTAGATAACTGCTACACTCAGGTACTCAGTTGTTCTTCACAGAATTATAGAAAATGTCCAAAAATACTTGTTTATCAATTGCCTAGTGTGTTTGCAGTAGCTGCCTGTGATACAATGAGCCTCTCTGTGTCACATTCACTGACATCCTGGTTGCCAAAGCTTTGTGAGCATTGAGTTTCTATGTGAGGATGGAAAATAAGCACTAAAAATTTTGAATTATACTAGTTTGATATTGAACTCTCCGCTGATGAGGTAGGTACTCAAGATGAGTTAAAATTGACTGTAAACTTTGATGCATATTTGATGCATATTTGATGCATAAATCAAAGAAGAAATGAAGGGATAGAGCTTGAGTTTTATTTATTCTCAGAATAAATTCACACATAACCCCCATCCTAACTCTACTGCTGAGGTCAAAAGCAAACAGAGGTTGCCTCTGTGAGAAGCTGCTGGAAGCTTCTTCCATTGTCTGGAAGAGCCAATCCCTGGCAGCTCCAAGACAGATAACAGATTTAAGAAGGAAAAAGAAAATTATTGTGCAGTTGTAATTTCAACCAAACAGCAGGATGAGATGATGTGAGAGGAACAAATCTGCAGGCACCAGGGTTAGTGGAAAAGGAGGGGCATGAGGTGCTTCAAGCACCAGAGATTCCCCTGCAGGCCGTGGTGCAGACCATGCTGAAGCAGCTGTGTGCCTGCAGCCCATGGGGATCCATGGGGATGCAAAGATCCACCTGCAGCCCGTGCAGGAGCCCCACAGCAGAGCAGGTGGATGCCTGAGAGGAGGCTGTGACCCTGGGGGAGGCTCATGCTGGAACAGGCTCCTGCTAGGGACCTGTAGATCCGTGGAGAGAGGAGCTCATGCTGGAGCAGGTTTCCTGGTAGGACTTGTGACCCTGTGGGAGGACCCACGTTGGAGCATCCAGTCCTTGAAGGATTGTTAGGCCATAGGTTGTACTCTATTATCTCAATGACCTTTCCCATCTAGTTAATTCTGGGAATTATGTGACTGCACCCCATGGAAGAGTGATCCACATTGCAATGGTTTGTGGAGAACTGTAGCTCATGAAATGGACTCACATTGGAGAAATTCATGGAGAACTGTGTCTTGTGGGAGTGATTACATGCTGAAACAGGGAGTTGTCTCCCTAAGCAGCAGCAGAAATAACATGTGAAGAACTGACCATAATCCCCATTCCCTCTCTCCCCACACTGCTGGGGGAAGCGGTAGAGCTGGGAAGGAGGGAGAGGTGGGGGGAAACTGTTTTTAGGGTCTGTTTTTACTTCTCATTATCCTGCTTTGATTTTGCTAGTAGTAAATTGAATTAATATCTCTTATTCTAGCCTGTTTTCCCTGTGGTGATATTTGGTGAGTGATCTTTCCCCGTCCTTATCTCAACTCATGAAGCCTTTGTTATATTTTCTCTCCCCTGTCCAGCTGGGGAGGGCAGTGAGAGAAAGGCTTTGGTAGGTGCCTGGCATCTAGGCAGGGTCAACCCATTACAGTGTAAAATATGTATTTTGTATATAACTTCACAGATATAAAATAAAATTTTAAAATATTATTTTCTTAAGGTGTTCCTAAAGGCTTTGTTTAATAACAAACTGAAAGTAAGAGGGATCAAGTTTTGGTAAAATATACAGCTATATGTCATTCATAAAATATTTATGAGTCCACTTGTGAGTGAAATTGAACATCCCAGCTTCATTTACATATTGAGTTATTTCCTCAAACAAGTTGTCTGAGGAGTTTCTCTTTCCAAATCAGGAAATCTGCAAAACATAAGTGTTCTTACATTTTGCTACTGAATTAGACTTGAAGAATTAAAGAGGCAGTTTTCCATAACTCTGAGTTCCACCAATACGAAATCAACTTATAAACAAGCAGCAGCACACATTGAAAACTTATATGTGCCTCTAAAACTGAGGTAATCCAGCACAAAGAACCAGCACACTAGCTCACATTATCAAGCGTTTAAAACCACAGAATTAAAGAATGGTAAAGGTCAGAAGAGACTACTAGAGGTCATTTAGTTCAACCTCTCTGCTCAAGCAGACTCCTCTGGAGAACATGACTCAAGACTGTGTCCAGATGGTTCTTGAGGTCTCCAGTGAGGGACCCGTCATAGCCTGTCAGGGCAACCTGTTCCAGTGCTCAGTCACCAACACTGTAAAGAAGTTCTTCCTCACACTCAGGTGGTACTTTCTGTGCATCAGTTTCTGCCTGGTGCCTCTTGTCTTATCACTTGGCTCCACATCCTCTTGACATGCTCCCTTCAGTGAGTTGTGTAGAGTAACAAGGTCGCCTCTCAGCTGTCTCTTCTCCAGGCTAAACAGAGTCAGCGCCCTCAGGCTTTCCTCAAAATTGAGGAAAGTCCCCTAACCATCATCATCATAGCCCTGTCTGGACTTGCTCCATGTCTCTTTTGTACTGGGGAGCCCAGAACTAGACACATGTATTATATGCAGATCTCTCTACACTGTATTTCTTGCTCCCAGCAGCTATGCCGCTAGCATAACAAGGACAGTCTTTTAGTGTATTTGTTTCTTCATGATTTTTTGGGTTCCATTTTTGAAAACAAAAAATTCATGCCAAACCCATACAAACATGTTTAGGATTATCACATGGGAAAATGGAAATTATTTTCACAAAAATATTTTTATGGCTTAATGCCATACAATGGCTAAATTGTGCTTTTACTAAATTTATACCTACACAGTACACTTCAGGTCTCAAAAGTTTTCCAAAGAAGAAGCACTTCAATCCCTCATTAAAACAAACAATTTGCTTAGAACAGTGCTATCATTCTGACATGCTCTTTCATTGCAATTTTTTTTACTCTTTAGGGTAATAACTGTATTCTAATGCTCAGACTCTGCTTTCCAGATGTTATGATGTTGCTCTGCATAATTATGTATTTCTTTAGGAACTGGCAGATATGAAGATTATTTACATTCTTTAGATTCTTCTTTACATTCTTTAGAGAAGATATTCTATGAAAAAATGCTATCTACTTCTTTAATTGTATGATACTGTAACTTCAGCATAAATAGCCAGTTTCTGTGATTATTTTAATAAAATATGCGAAACAGGGAAGGGATAACTCCAATATATTTCTTTTTATTTTCTTTCTCTAAGAAGGAAATCGATAAAGCAGGACTGAACTTATAAAGCAGAGCTGAATGAAACAATTAAAGTTGCTAATTAAAGCACTTCACCTTTGTCAATGGTAAAAATATAATAGGAAGAATAGTAGTAATTTAACAACATTTAATTGAAGTCCATATTTTGTCTCTCACAGAAAAAGTACCAGAGTACAGACTGGAAAATTTGTCCATTTGGTGAAGTTCACAGACACAGTTCATTTACCAAACTAGCTTTATTTGCACATCCTTTGGCACACACTCCTTCAATAATTTATTATTGCATAGGTCACTTTATTTATAAATATATATGTATGTATGTATATATATACGTCTGCATACAAAGTTATTTGTTAAAAGTCTTTGGTGTACAATCTTAATAAAATCCTTCTTGTTTTTCCTGCTTAAATGTGAAAGATCTTTATAAATCAGCCCCATAATAGGTGGAGGTCAGAAGTCAGCTGCGCTCACAACACAAATCCCTGTGCTTGGAGCAGCTGCAAGAGGTGAAGGGCTTCACCTTTAGACAGCATCCTTTCCCACCTGCTTTTCTGAGTGCCCTCCACACACAGATCCCAGATGTACGGGGTGACATCTGCCTTGGTGCCCTCTGGCCTCAGGTGTCTGACACATTGCTTCAAATAGTATCAGTGGGGACAACATCTGGCCTCTCACCTTTCTGGGATTATAGCTCAGAGCACTCTCCAACCTTTCAGATGCCTTTTGTTGACAGGTTATTTCTATGTTTCAGGTGATGGGAAATTTGAAAACCTGCCAAGTGGAGAGAATGAGAACAAAGATTTTTCTAGCTTAAAGTGCAAATACTATGACATCTCTCATCTTCAAACAAAATTGTAATAAAGCTGTTGTGTGGTAAAGTTGGATATGTTTTATTTTTCTTTTACTTTGACAGACATGGAGGAGCACACAAAGTGTTTTGACCTACTCAGGAAAGCATAAACCCCTCCAAAATTTACAAGATTTATTACATGAGCCTTGTACATGTACTCATCTTTGCCTGATTGCCTTGTGCCTTTGCCTTTGTATATGTCTGGAGCATGCCTGGGCAGAAATTTGCCTACTGGATGGTTTTCTGGGTTGTTTAGTTGCAGAAGAATATACGCCATTTGTTTATGCTTTTCTTGTTTAAGATGTTTTCATGTTTTGCCATGGGTCAGGAATGAAATGGAAAAAGCAAGAATTAGGAAATAATATAACTTTTAGCTTTGTTGGTAACAGAAAAATGACATATATGGAAATTCTTTGGAGCTTATTATTGTAGTGGAGTCACAAAGTGTGGGAAAATTTATTGTAGAACATAAATTAGGATTTCTCATTTAGGCATGGGAGATTACTTTTTCTTCTTTGTTCAGGTAACTTGAAGTAATTACAGGTATTTTTTCTATGTGATTTTAATCAGTCTTGAAACACAATATATATATATATATATATATATCCCCATTGACTTATTAGAAATATAGAAAACATTATCTTTATTTGTGGATACCTGGAGACTAATGTTGGACCTCACCACTTCTGAGCCTCCAATCTGAGATACTTTTTATGCTGACTTATTATTGGAAATGCAGCAGTTTGGATGAGTCAGACATAAAAAGGTGTTATATTGATCAAGTATAAGGACTGGTTATCTACAATGACTTCTTATGTCATTACTAAGAATAAACTTATAAATGCAAGTCATGACCCAGACTTAGGATCACACTATTGTGTGATAGAGAAAAAAAGAGATCCTTCAGCTCCAGAAACATTTATGGCTGAACAAATTTTTTGGCAGAACTGCTAATAAGTATTTTTCCTATGGTATGATGGAGTATTGCTGTAATAATTTAATTCAGTGTTTCTGAGAATGTGTAAGGGACAGGTAACTAAATTTGAAAAAAACCCTTAGATAATCCCAATGTCTTTTCTAGATTTGTGTCATTTTCATGGTCTAAAAAGGTAAGCAGAGACTGGTAAAGAGGATGCCTGTAAAAAAATTCTACAAACGTGATAGCTTGGTGTATGTATCTTTTCTGAGTTTACATAACAGATTAATAGTGTAGAAATGTTTAAATTCATAATCAAAGATGACAAGTATTTGGCATTCCCAGAAGCTGCAAAAATTCTCTAAATTACATTATATGATTAAAAAATCTGATTTGTTGAGGTTTTGTGCTTTTCAGCAGCTTTTGAGACAAGAAAAGAATACAGGATGGCTGCATTTTGGAGGATGTTTTAGGATAATCCTAATATTACAGACACTGATGCCTGGAGCTACTGGAGTCTTCTTACAGTTGGGTGCAGCATCTTTGCCAGTGAAAAATACTAAACAGCTTAAAGATACATATATGTGTAATTTAAATAGTATAAGTTATTACATTGTCCCAGCTCCAAGCTGTATAGCTTATTGTCTTCCATAATTCTGATATGGTGCCCTGATATGGTGACCACTTAGACTTGTGTTTGGAAGCCGTTACTTGATCTTATTGAAAAAAATACCAAGGAAAATATGAAGTCCTTCAGATCAACCTCAAAGACTTTCTTAGGGTTTAATTTCTTTTGGTTTTTATTTCTCTGTAGAAAATAAACTTTCCATTGAGTTTTTTTTTAATTATTATTTGCAGAACTTTTTTCATTATTTTTGTGAATTTCAACTAGCTTTTGGCTGTTTTTTTTTCTTTTTTTCTTTTTGATTCAGAAATAATTATCCAGTCTTTTCTATTTTGAAACTAATAGTGAAAATAAGTTATTTAATTTTTCTCCCATTTTCACTAACAAAAACAACAAGTGCTGTGGAAAAATAATTTGTTCAAAACCAGTCTGCTCTAGCATTTATAAAAGTCAATAAAAGAGTTCCCTTTGGATTCAGACCAGGTTTTTGTGGTACAGATTCCAGTTTAATAATCCTAGCCTCTTTCAAAACTCCCTTATGGCTTAAACTATCTACAGCATATTATTAGTTTATTCTTTTTCTATTGACATCTCCTATACCAAAACATGTATCTCCCATTAGTGTTACTATCCAAAGCACAAACTAAGCAAATCTGAGAATGTAGTTATCCAATTAAAATTAAATATCATGATAACACTTTCATTGCAGACTAGAAAGTTCTGAAAAATGAATGTATTTCACTAGCTTGTATTCCTGAGCCCCATATCCAGATACCTTTTCTTCCAGATGAAACATGAAGGACAGGATTCAGAAGTATCTTCACTTCTCCATGGAAGAATATATTGGCTTACGTGAACACTCTATAAACATGAACACCAGCTGGTCAAACTGGTGCCAGCCTTGAGAATAGATTTTCACAGGACACAGTTTTTTTGTTTTTCATTACTGTTAATGTTCTCTCACATTTTTCCTCCAGCTAGAAGGTAATTGTATCAGTAATGCAGCAATTTCTGTTGTTTCCTAATATCTGATTCTTGATTGCAAATCTCCTATTTGTAATTCATAAATATGAAGAAATTCTTCTGCTTAGGTTTTTTTGGCCTTCTGTAATTCTACAATTACAGAAACTCTTTTTGTAGAAGTTGAACCACAATTAACAACAATATCATCTCTCTGGTATGTGTTTATCAGTTTAATAGATTTGCTCATACCAGTGTGGATGATTGGGGTAAAACAAACATCTTCTGCCAAGACATGGTATAAAAGGTTTTTGTAACAGGAGCCCAAAACCTTGAGATGGAGCTACTTCAGTTTCTCTTTGGAGCAAGGACATAAACACATAACAAAGTCTCCAGACTACATTTCATTAGAGTAACAAAGTAATATTGCATTGAATGAGGAAAATCGTGACACAGAATTTAAATCTTCAGGGTGAGTCAAAACAAATCCATGCCTAAGAACAAAACTACCTTTTGTCTTCACTCTCACTGCATAGAGGAAAAAGAGAAAGAAAAGAGATTGACCTTTCTCCATTCTGCCTTCACAGTTCTCTATAGGTCCTGAATCATTGCCCTGTAGACAGCAGAAAAGTTTCCTTTTGACAAGCATCTCTGGCATCATCTTTTGACAACAATCTCATCTCCATTGAGTTTGCTCTCTGCTGAAGGCAGATTTTTAGAAGCTTCCTGCTTTTCTTCCTCATTGCAGTGCAATATGGACTTGCTTGGTCTCTGACCTTGTACATTCACTCCAAAATTCCAATGTGAGTATTTTGGTTAATCTAGAAGAATGAGTTTATTCTTTCTTCCAGATAGTTCAGTCTGACTCTGAACTTAATGTGCAAAGTTAGTAACATCTATAGGTTCTAGTTTACCAAAACACCTTGAGATACTCACAATTTAACAGAAGGTGGAGTGCTCAGAAATTTTAGGATTAGAAAACCAAAGAGTTATTGTTAGACTGTGCAACTGTGTGACGCAGTCACATAGCACACTAAGCTTTTACATGAAATTATTATTGCCCTACTGCTACTGTAGCAACAAGTCTTAAAAAACTTTTAGTAGAAACAATAAAACCAGAAGAACAGAAATGGATGTCCTTGTGAAGCTTGAAAGCTTAAACTTACTAGACTGCTAATTGAAAAAATTCTCATTACTTCTGCTGTCTAACAGAGGGAATTCAGGCTTAAAAACAATCTTCAGTGTGCACGCTCACTTGATCAAGTCATCACAGAATCTGGCACCAGTTCTTGTGTGTGCAAAGTAAACACTGAAGAAGAGAAGCAATCTCATCATATTAAAATATTAAGTACAAGTATCATATACCTCTAAGCATGACCACTATTTAACAAGTAGCTCTGCCTTTATCTATTGCTAAACATTTTCTCTTTACTCATGTGTCCAGAATCTTCTAGTGACCTGGAAGATACTATCTTCTTTTTTTTTTTTTTTAAAAATTTTTTAACTTATACTTAGATAATTTGCAGCCTCAAACCTTGTCTGTTTCAAAGGACAGCTTTAAACTACAGACTGACATTTTAGGGGTCTAAAGTACAACACTCCACACTGCATTTTGAAAAATGGACAGCAAATCCACCATAGACAGACCACAGACTCAGCAACTGCTGTGCTGAAGTAATTTTTTTACAGAAGTGGAGACCTGAGTTCCTGCTTATAGGATAAAGGATGACAATAGTTCACTGAAGAGACCATGTGTTTCACAGTTTTTCTGGAGATTTTCACTTATTACTCCAGAAATCAGAATGTAAAAAGTAGGTACTCTCTCACTCTTGCTTTAGCAAGACAAGCCAGGTAAAATTACGGCAATCCAAATAACATTTCAAGGGATCACACCTGAGCATAAATGGATAGGCAGGTTCAGGTTCTGGAGGTTTTATCTGTGTCATCCTGCTGCACTGTGAAGGTCAGGGCAGCTCAGCATGGGCTGAGGAAAACACTTAACTGCTCTTATTATTCAAGAGGGATTTAACTGAAAATATTCCTTGCATGAAATGGACAACTAAAAGCAAGTCTTGAAAGCAAAATTGGATCCAGTGCCCTGGAGATGACTTCTAAAACAGAAAGTGATTATTTTAGGTTGCATTTAGGGTTTTAGAGATATAAGATACCAACAATTTCCTGTCCTCATTGCTCCTGAGACTGAAAGTATTTGAAACCACATGTAACTCAGCATGTTGAGAACAGCTCAGCTGACGTCAGCAGGGCTTCCTTGCAGTGTATGGAGACATCAGGTGCATAAGCCTTTGCAGGGTCAGAATGTGATGGTGTCTCAGCTGTAAATGCTCTCTCGGCAACCCTAAAGAGGTTGGCCTGAGTGCCAAAAAGCATTGCCAAAATAATGTTAGGCAATAAATGGTGATATTTTTATACAAAATAAAAATTCTAAAGAAAAATATTGGTAAAATAGGACACTTTAGGCCAGACAGTTGGGCTTCTTCAGTTTACTTGAAATGGATATGCTAATGGAAGTTTGGGAGTACTGAAAATAGTGTTAACACTGGAAAACGACACTATTTTAACTCAGCAATTCAACAGTTATATTTCATCAGCATTCATGATCTCAGATGAGGCTGAAAGTTTTTTGGATGGGTTTTCTTCTCATACAATTGTGACACATTCAGAAATTCAAGCACATACTTATTTAGGGCAGCTGGCTACATAGGATACTGTAAAAATTGCAAGGAGAAAGAAAAAAATATCAAATTGGTATGACTTTTCTCCCCCTAATTCTAATACATTTATTTTTTCTTTAGTTGCTTTTTCCCCCTCTGGCTATAGCTATTTTTACTTTAAGCTTGAACTTTTCAGTCCAAAATAACTCATAATGTCATGCTACAATTTCAGGTCATGTCACAAAACTATTTTGGATACCTATATCAGGCAGCAAGTATCGATGAAATATTTTCTCTTTGCTTTTTCTTTGTTGGGGAAAGAGTGTGCAGTTAGAAAATTGTATCCTGAACTGTATAATAAGTGCATTTCATTTAAAATTCTGACTGTGTTGGAGGCCAGGAAGTGGAGAATATTTGTTTGCCTGATATACCTGAGATAAAAACAGATATTGAAGATCAGGAAATGAGCTGCTCTCAACCTGATCCCAAGTCACCTGCTGAACCTGGCCCTGAGCCATCTGCAAAACTTCACCCTGAGTCAGATGTAGAGCCCTCAGGGATGATTTATACC
>VXAC01008534.1:1807-14120 GCA_013399225.1 Rhipidura dahli
TTCCCTTCCCTTCCCTTCCCTTCCCTTCCCTTCCCTTCCCACCAGAGCAATGTCACCCTCAGTGTCTTGGCCCAAACCCCTGGATTTTGTGGAGGTGACCCTGCCCCACACTGTAATCCCAGGACACACTGGTATCAGTGTTTACCCTGCTGCTGCCAAAGTCTGGCCCCACAGAGTCTGTGACACAAATCGATCGCGTTTTTCCTGGGATGAGACAATTGCTGGGAATGTCTTCACTGCTGCCTGCCATGCGGACCCGGCCCCAGAGCTCCCAGCCCTTATAGTTTCCAAGCCCTGCCGGAAATACCAATCCCACATATTCCATACTCAAAAACCACCATGTGATTTACCTGTAGCTCTCCCAGCTCCAGAGATAGTTTTCTCCCTGCCTCTTTCCCTGGATGCAGAACTGGAGCAGCAGCCTGGATACCAGGGATGCTCCTCCCAGACCAGCTGTGCCAACATTTCCCAGGGACCACCGAATCCTACTTGTAAAAAGAAGTAATGGAGTGAAAAAATGAACAAACCTCCAGTGAATAAAGCGTGTTCTGTGATGGCAGAGCATTCCTTGTTCCCTACTCACAATTCCTCCTTCTCCTGCACTTTCAGGCAGAGCTTATGTCCGGGAGAAAGTCTGCCACGAGTACAGGATGCTGGGGAAGGAGAACTTCCGAACCCTGTAGGTACCTCCTGCTGCTGGTGCCCTCCCAGGATGCTTGGCACCTGAGCCAAGAACAAAAAGCAGTAAATAGAAATCTTGGAAAAGGGAAGATGGAGTCAAGTCATCCAAAAGGGGAGATGCAATTCAACCCCTGGACTCTGATTGTTCTTAGCAGGAGAAAAGTTTGATTCATTGTTGAATTCCTCAAAACCAATTAAGTGCCTAAATAATTAGGAATTCTATCTGAGCTGACACATAATCCCCTGTAAGTGGCAGCCCCCAGTCTGGAAGCTGCTCCAATTCTTTCCTGGCTGTTTTCCAAGGAATACACTGTTACTTCTCGCAGCACCACAGCCAACAGCGTTAAACCCCGTTTGGGCAGAACAGTGCTGTAACATGATTTCTGACTCAAGAGAAAGGCTCACCTGGTTCTCCCTGTCCTTGCTCCCTGCTCCCAGGACCATCATCGCCAACAGCCGGAAATATTCCAATGGCACCTTCGAGGAGATCGGCCACCTCGTCCGGGAAATCGTCTCCCTGGCCGAGACCTGCTGTGCCGACGGGGCTGACCCCTCCTGCTACGATGCTGGGGTGAGGCTGACCCAAAAATGGGTAATGGACCCCAAACCGGAGCTGGGACGGGATGGGGTGGCCATAATCTCCTCTCCCCCCTGCAGTCCACGGCCCTGTCGGTGAAATCCTGCAGCGCCGACTCGCCCTTCCCGGCGCATCCCGGCACAGCCGAGTGCTGCACCCACGAGGGGCTGGAGCGCAAGCTGTGCCTGGCCGCCCTGCGGCACCCGCCCCAGCCGCTGCCCCAGTACCTGCAGCCCTCCGACAAGGAGCTCTGCCAGGCCTTCCGCCAAGACCCCAGGGAATTCGCGGATAGGTGAGCCAGGCTGCTGATGGCATCCCACCGAGCCCAGGTGGCCGCTGGCGCCGGCCGGTGCCATGAGCTGACAGCTTGAGGTGCCACCTGGAGAGGGCTCCCATTCCCGGACAGTCCCAACACCCCCAAACCCCGCCTCTGCTCCCAGTCCCCTGATCCCAAGGCGTTGGGTCTCCTTATCGCACCTCTGCCGCAGGTTTCTCTATGAGTACTCCAGCAGCTACAGCCAGGCTCCCCTGCCTGTGCTCCTGGGCTCCACCAGGACCTTCCTCTCCATGGTCTCCACCTGCTGCATCTCCCCTGCACCCACTGCCTGCTTCCTGAAGGAGGTGAGACCCTTTGGAGTGTGAGGCCTGCCCCCATCCTCGCTCCCCAGGGAGCCGGGTGAGCACTGTGCTAATGACCCTGGGAAGAGGAGGACATTTCTGTTCCCTTTTTGTGGCAGAAACTGGAGAGGAGAACCCTCTCCCTACTCACCCTCACATCAAACCGGATTTGCTCACGCTTCTCGGCGTATGGGAAGGACAAAGTCAGCTTCAGGTACAGGGGAAATGGCCTTCCCATCCTGGAACAGGGGCTTCCTCTCTCCCCGCTGCAGATCCTGTTGGCAGGCAGCATTCAGAAAGACAAGCTTTAATTCTGGTCTAAATCCCTGGAGATGCTCTGTGCACAGGTGCAGAGCAAGCCCTGTGCTCCTCACCCTCTCCTCAGAGCTTTCTCCTGGGAAGGGGGATCCCAGCCCCCTGAGCCCCCACACACCCTGTGCTCCCCAGCTACCTGGCCTCACTGGCTCAGAAGGTTCCCACCGCTTCCTTCGAGGACCTTCTCCCCCTGGCAGAAGACGGTGCCGAGGTGTCTTCCCAGTGCTGTGACTCGGTGGCCGAGGACTGCATGCAGAAGAAGGTAAGGGGAGCCTGGAGCCCGCCCTGAGCCAGCTCCTGAGTCCCAGCAGGAGCTCAGGGAGCTGAGGGCACCTGCACATCCCCTGCTGCTTCCTCTCTGCAGCTGCTGGAGCACACGGCCAAAGTCTGCACCGCGCTGTCGGCCCGGGATGAGCGCTTTGCCAACTGCTGCAAGGGGAAAAACCTGATGGAAAACCATTTCTGCATCCTGGCCTTGCCCCC
The DNA here is from genome assembly GCA_013399225.1 of Rhipidura dahli. Lineage (NCBI taxonomy): Eukaryota > Metazoa > Chordata > Aves > Passeriformes > Rhipiduridae > Rhipidura > Rhipidura dahli. The sequence goes on from VXAC01008534.1 coordinate 4,482, forward strand.
GGCGCCGGCTCCCAAGCTGCCTGAGGCGCCAGAGCCGACCAACAAGGAGCTGTGTGGCAAGGAGGGGGCTCTCCATGCCACCAGGTGAGTGGCAGCCGGGGTACAGTCATGCAACAGAACCATTTAGGTTGGAAAAGACTCCTAAGATCATCGAGTCCAACCAGTTCCTGACCCCATTACATGCTTTGGTTATTATGGGGATAACCAGGGGAGAATCCTCAATTCCCTCAGGTGAATTTGTGCCACCAGGCAGTCCCAGGGGCTGCACAAAGATGCCAAAAGCAGCCCCCATCCCATTCTGAGCGGTGCCCACAACAAAAACTCACGTGGCCACTCGTTTTCCCGCTCCAGGTTCCTGTTTGAGGTGGCACGGAGGCATCCCAGCCTCCCTGACGCTGTCCTTGCCAAGCTCTACGACTCCTCCGGGAAACTCCGGGGGGAATGCTGCTCCACCAAGGATCCCTCTGCCTGCTTGGACAGCAAGGTGAGGGGTGGGGGAGCTCTGGGGGCTCATCCTGTTGCCCCTCATCCCCGTGTCTCCCAGATGCCCGCAGAGGCTTTTCCCAGCCTGCTGACACCCACACTCTTCCCCCAGCGCAAGCGGATGGAAACAGAGCTGCCCCCCTTGCTGGAAAAGGCCAGCCAGCTCTGCGGGCAGTACAACAAGCTGCCTTTCCTCGAGTTCAAGAAGAGGTAAGCCTTTGCCTTCCCCCCTCAAAAAAAAAAAAAAAAAAAAAAAAAAAAAAAAAAAAAAAAAAAAGAAAAAAACCCCACCTGGATCAGTGGCCGCAATCAAAATTTGTCCAGACTGTTGAGGGTGCAATATGGAGCCACCCACGCGTGCATCCCCCTCCCCAAAATGCGCGTGGGTCTGGAATGGCACGGTTCCTGCTGTAACCTCGCTGCCCACGCCGCAGGCTGCGGGACAGCCTGACGCAGACGGAGCCCGAGGCCAGCCCGGCGCAGCTGGAGAGGCTCTTGGAGCAGCGAGTGTCCTTCGCCTCCACCTGCTGCCTCCCGGACGCTTCCCCGCTGCTCTGCGCTTCCAAGGTACGGCTTTCCCCTGCTCCCTGCGCTGCTGCGGGGCCAGAGCCCACACCGGGGCTGCCCCTCGGCTCCTCGCTCCTTTTCCAGGTGACCTCGGGGCTGGGAGAGGAGTGCAAGCAGGAGCCCTGCCTGCTGGCATAGGGGCCCGGCGCCGGCAGCAGGGATGGATCGCTTGTCCAGGCGTGCCCGGAGGGAGGGGAGCACGGCGCTGAGCTCCGGGCGCACCCAGGGGCGGCGGGCGGCGGAAAGGGAGCCCGAGGGAGCGCGGCTGGAGGGCGTCCGGCGATGGGAGGTGGCACCCCTGTATTCCTGCAGCCAAAATAAAGACAAGCACAGTCCCCTCACTGCTGCTGGAAAGGCTCTCTGCACCCTCGGGAGCGTGGGAAAGGGGCACGGCTGCGCCTTTCCACAGGCAGGAAGATGTCCCAGCCCCGATCCTGGGAGCTAAAGCTGTAAAAAACTGAGCAAAACCAGTGAAAACCCTCCTCCAATGCCCCCAAAGACAGCTGTCTGTGGGGATTTGGGTATTCAGCTACCTGGAGGCACCGGCCCCTCACCTGAGAGGGGGTCCTGGGCACCCCCAGCCCCCCCTGCAGCCTCCCCACCTGCCCAGGCGAGCCCTCCCCAGCACGGGCGGGGTTCTGGAGGTGCTGCGGGTAAAGCAGCCCCGGCCTGGGAGGCGGGAGGATGGCAAACCCAGCCCAGAAACCAGCAGGAAAATCCCCCGAGGCCAAATGTGGCAGCTTTGTGTACAACAAATACCCCAAGCGAGGCAGAGGAGGACACATGGGTGTGCAGAGATGAACCAGAGAGATAAAAGAGAGCCAAAGCCAAGAACTCCCTGTCCAAGACAGCGCTCCACAGTGAGCCAGGGGAGGATCAGCAGCCCCTGGATCACTCCTGAGCTTCCCTGTAGTGTGAGAAACAAGATGGGTTTGGCTGGCAGGGTCCCTGTCTGTCCCTGCCAGAGCCCCTCTTATTCTGGGGTACCAAACTAGACAGAAAGGACAACTTGGTTTGGGTTGGTTTTTTTTTTTTTTTTCCCCAAGTATCCCACTGAGCTGGGACTGGGCCTGCTGCACTGGAGCAGCAAAGCACTGATGCCAAGCCACTGGATACCCCCACCACCCTCAGGTTACAGCCTACCTCTGGCATTTATTTTCCAAAACATTAATTTCCAATTTTTCTCATTATTTCTATTTCCTTCCAATTAATATGTTGGGTTTCACCTTGTTGTGTTGGGGTGAGTGACCCACATCTCACTCCTGTACTCAGGTTTGCATCCTTCAAATTCCAGATGCACAGGGCTGACAGGTACAGTGATCTTCTGGGATGCCAAGGAAAACTGGAGAAATGCCATTAAGGCAGCCAGGGACATCTCTGCCGTGTGACATCATCGCTGCTTATGGGGGGAAAAGCCACCCAAAAATACTCAACTGTTGCTCAAAACTACACAAACCACAAATCTCTTACTAAAACCAATGGAAAGCTCAGGCTGCTCCTGCCTGATGTCAGCCAGCATTCCCTCCCAAGGGATTCCATCCAGCCCTTGCCAGCGTGGGCATAAACCACTTGGCTTTTCCCCTCTCTATGGTACCAGGAAATTTTTTTGGGGTTTTTTTAATATTAATTCTATTTTCCATCTCTCCTTCCTCCTCCCTCAGCGCTGTGATAGACATGAGCCAGATTCACCTCCTGCCTTTTCATGCCACCAGCTCTCTAAGCCATTCCCAAAAATGTGAAGGAAGCAGCAAAGTTCCTGACTGAGTTGTTTGGTTTTTTTTTTAAATCCCCATCCTTGCTGCTCAGCGCAGCACATCCCATCTGCTCTGTCGGCATCAGATTACAGCCGGAATTCAGCGGCAATGCAGGAATTCCAGGGTGGCACCCAGGGAAGCATCACTTCATTACGACCAGGGAATGTAGGGCTGCCCTGGGAAAAGCCCGATAGGAATTACTCGAGGTACTGAAAACCCAGCACTGAATAAAAAAGCTCCACTACTGACTTGGCCAGTGCTCCATAAAAGCATTTAAAAGTGATTGGAAGTATTAGATTTATCCACCTCTGAGACCTGCAGGGCTGCTTGATTTCCCAGTGCCTGGCTTTCCCAGCCACCAACTTCAACCACCCAAGAAAAAGACAGGAAAAAGGCTCATACCTCCTTAAAAATTTTATTTGTCTCCCAGACTGTGTACAACACATTCCCAAAAGGAGCAGCAAGCATTCTTCTCCCGGTTTAACTCCCCACAGCCAGGCCCAGCAAAGCCTGGAGCTGAACAGCCATTTATATGGGGGGGTCATCTCACAGGTGCTGCTGGTGCCACTCAGCTCACACCAGGGCTTCCAGCAGCTGCGTGGCATCTATAATCCATTCCCCCATCCTGGACCCTGGTGATGTAAGTGCCCAAAACAATGTCCCTTGGCACCTCAGGGATGAGCCTTGCACAGCCACATGGCACTGCTTGGGCACCAACACCTCCCAAGGGACTGGCACCACCGGGGGGGTGGTCACTGTCCCCCGGATCCAGCTGGAATCACTGTCTCGCCGATGGGGCTGCAGCAACTGATGCAGATCGCTGGGGTTGCCTCTGCTCTCACCGTGGCACGGTTTGAGCTGGAAAAGGAGGTTTTCAGTCACAGCAGGGCTTTACACAGCCCCAGAGCCACCCCCAAGCCCCCACAGTGGCACCTGATGCTGCCAGCTCCAGCTCCCAGGCATCCGCCCGTCAGGATGACACCGGGCAGGAACAAAGGGCTGCATCTCAGTGCAAACCAGTTTCCCCAGCAGCTGCTCCCACACTCACCAGTTCGACCTCATCCTACCCCTGGCAAAGCCCGTGCCAGCCTGGAGGGGTCTGTCCCGCTTTGAAAGGGACCTGGGCAGAGGAAACCAGCCCGGTGCCCGTGCCAGGAGAGCGGAGCCCGGTGGCAGGAGGGGTCATCGGCTCCCCCGGGAAACTCCAGCCCCACCTGCTCCCAGCCCCCCCCGTACCGGGTGGGAGACGCCGGCAGCAGAGCCCCCACTGCCGGTCACCAGGCCACGGTTCCAGAGGGAGCCGGTCCCGTGGCGGGAACTGGGAGCTGCGGGGGACCCCAGGCTCCACCCGGTCCCAATCTCGGGGAGTACAGGGTAGGAGATACCAGGGACACCCGGCCCCATCCCGGGATGCTGCTGCTGCTGCCGCTCCCTCGCAGAGGGTCAGTGCCAAAACCCACTCTCAGAGCCACGGGAACCCGCAGCGAGTCCGCGCCGAGGGGAGGGAAACAAAGCATCACCTGCGGCTACCTGGGCACGATCCGGACCGCAGCTCCGGGCAGCGCCTCCCGGGCACCGGAGTCCGCAGCGCGGGGACGCGGCAGCGAACGGCCCCGCTCCGCCCCGTTTTGCCCCGCTTCTCAACCTGTTTTCACCACTTTTGCCCGGTTTCCCTCACCCGGTCCCGCCCCGGGACACGGTGCCTGCGGGGAGACGCGGCGGTGGCGGCAGTGGGAGCAGCTCCAGCACAGCCCTCAGGCCGCCCGCAATGGGGCCGCGAGCCCGGCTGAGCCCCTCGGAGCCAGGACCGGGACCGGGACCGGGACCGGAGCCGGAGGCGCGGCGGCCGTGGCGCCCTCGCGTGGGCAGCGCGGGTATCGCAGCCGGGCCGCCCCGCGCCCTGCCCCGCGCAGCAGCGCAGTGTCGCCGTCTGGCGGCCGCGGCCCGGCAGCGCAGCCCACGCCTGCCCCGCCACCCGCGCCCCAAGGACATCGGCGACACGCGGACAGCTTTCCGTCACCCTTTTATTCAAGCCGCTGCACGTTTTAGCCCTCGCCCGTGGAGCCAGCCGCTGCTGCCGTCCGGGACCCGCCCGCAGGTACCGGGAGCTGCTGCGGAGAGAGCGGAGCCCGTCGGCCTCAGCACCCACCCGAAGGAGGGGATCCGGTCACACCGGCTCGGTCGCCCCCCCGGTCCCCTGCACCTTCACGCGATGCCCGTTTCCCTCACGTCTTCGCTTCTGGAAGGTGAATCCTTGTTTAAGGTTTCCATCTCTTCTGCCTTTCTCTTCCTACGCTGCCTCCGACAGTGACTTGACAGGGTGGGAAAATAAAATAGAAACAAACAAAAACAAGAGCCAGAATGAGACACGGCAGTGATGCTCTTCCCTCTCCCTCGGCTTTTATCATGTAGAAGATCCATATGGGATCACACCTGGTTTCCAGCCCCAAAGGAATGTCCCAGGCACCTCCCAGCACCTGCAGAACCATTTCTCACCAGCCTGGGGCAGCCCAAACTGAACCTGCCTGGAGCTAGTGGAGCTGGGCAGCATTTGCCCCCTCTTTCCTTTCGTTCCCCTTCCTTTCTCACCATTTTCTTTCCCTTCCCGCTTTTTTTTTGTCTTCCCGCTTCCCTTCCCTTCCTGCCCCGTTCCCCCACCTACTGGCTGCAGAGGCAGATGCCGACGATGAGGATGATGAGGGTGACGATGGCGGCGATCAGGGAGATGATGACAATCTGGCCCTGGTCCCCTCGCAGGTAGAACAGATCCACCCTCTCGCAGCGAGCGCCGGTGTAGCCTCCCTCGCACCTGCCCCGCAGCACAGGGGAGGCAGAGGGCGGTCCCAAAAGCTGCCACGGTGCCCGTGCCCCCCTCATCCTGCTCTCCCGGGGAGGACGGGCACAGCATCCCACCCCGTGCCGCCGCATCCCCACCGGGAGTGACTTACACACAAGCCGGTGCCTGCTCGGCCACGAGGAAGCGGCACCTCCCTTTGACACAGTAGTGCTCGTACTCCTCCGGACACCGGGAGAAGTGGCTCTGCCGCCGCAGCTGCGTCCCGTTCCCTGGGGGTGACAAGGACGAAGAATTCCCCCGGAGGGGTGACAGCTCTGTCCGGAGGCAGCAGCATCCCGGGGCTGGTCCATCCGCGCAGCAGCTCTGGGCCTGGCCGGCTGCAAACAGCTGCCAGCACGGGTGTCCTTGGCTTCCCAGCCCAGGCACGCCACACGGCTACGCTAGAGAAAACCGGCTCATCCTCCGTCCCGGCCGGCTCTCCCGATCCCTTCCGACGCCTCCGTCCCCCCCGAGCACCCTCACAGCACCCCCTTACCTGTGCATCCCTTGGCGGTGCCGCAGGTGAGCCCCTCCGTGCCGTGGCCGGCGGTGACGTTGGTGTCGGCTCCCACGAAGAATGCCAAGCCTGGGACACAGCGGAGGAAGCTCGGAGGGGAAGCCCCAGCACCGCCACCACCGCCCCGCCACAGAGACAGGGAGGGGACCGGCAGCGGGCTCTGCAGCTGCGCCCTCGGCCCCCCTTCCCTGGCAGCATCAGCTTTTCCCCAGGGCCAGCAGAAGGGAAAGCCGGTCCCCGCCTGCTGCCTCCACCCACCAACGCCCCGGCACGGAGGTCTGGGAGCCAGTGTGGTGGGTTTTGGACCACACAGCCCGGCCAGCTGCTCCTCTGCCCAGGGAGGATGCAGGGAGGCATCCCCAGAGAGATCCGGAATCATGGAATCACTGATTGGTTTGGGCTGGAAGGGACTGTAAAGTTCATCTTGTTCCAACCCTGCTGCCATGGGCAGGGACACCTTCCACTAGACCAGGTTGCTCCAAACCCTGTCCCACTTGTCCTTGTACACTTGCAGGGATGGGGCAGCCACATCTTCTCTGCGTAATCTGTGCCAGGGCCTCCCCACCCTCGCAGGGAACAATTCCTACCCAGTATCTAATCTAAACCTGCCCTTTGTCAGTATGAAGCCGTTCCCCTTTGTCCTGTCACTCCGTGCCCTTGTGACAAGTGTCCCTGCAGTTCTCTCGGAGCCCCTTTAGGCACTGCAAGGTGCTCTAAGGTCTCCCCGGAGCCCCGCACAACCTGGGCCAGGCAAGGGGCCACCACGGTCTCCGCGGCCGCGGGGTGAAACCGAGAGGCGGCGGAGCCCGGCACGTCCCAGCGGCGGTAACCGGATCGCTGGCATACCAGCACTGACTCAGCACGGCCCCGCTCCCAGCCCGGCCCTCCCCAGGGATTCACCCGCCGTGGCGGCACCCAGGGAGCTGGCGACAGGTCCTGCCTGACGGGGCGGGGTGCTGGGTGGCTCCCGCGGAGGTGGCTCGCCCAGGCGGGGGTTTTGCCACCCCGAGTTGGGCTCACTTTGAGGCTTCCCAGAGAGGGGAAAGTTTGCGCGGACAGATCCTGGCAGCCTCGTCTCCTGCTACCTTTTTCCTCATCTGGCCCTTCGGCACCTTGGGAACAGCGGTGGGAGCTGCCCAGCCAAGCCCCCGGCGTCCCCCCCATCCCACAGCAGGGACATCCCCAGTACACACGTCCCTCCTGGCTATATTTAGCCACCATCGCGCTAATGACGTGCTCTGGGTAACAGAGCTCCAGGAGAGCCCGGCGGGAAGGAAACGAAGCCCACCGCCCCGCCCGGCCCAGCCGCAGGGTGGGAGCTGCCTGGCGGGAGCCAGGGATGAGCCATGGGGCGGCTGCCCCCCGGGATGCAGCTGTGGGCGGCGTGGGCACGCGGCGGGGCAGGGAGGGAGGCTGACTTCACTCCCGGTGACCGAGTTCACAGCTCGGCATGGAAAGATCCCCACCAAGCTGAGCTCCCCACCCTTATTGCAACCAGATGCGGAGTTCTGGCATCCTCCGGGCTGGCAGCCCCTTGGCAGGACCGCCCTGGTGGCAGTGCCAGCTCCAGAGGGAGGGGAGCTGTGCCCCCCCCGCAGCCGGATCGCGGCACCCAGAAGCCGCAGGTGCAAACACCCTCAGCTCTTTGATGCACGGGGAGACTGGCTCCGCTATCTAGGGCTGCACCCTTTCCTGAGCAGCCAGAGATAACCCAGGGAAGTATCCCAAACACTGGATTATTTTGCTGTTAACACCCCCATGCTTTCCCAGGAAAGCCCAAACTGCAGGAGAGCAACCACCCAGGACATTGACGCGGTCTGATGGGACACACCAGCCCCAAAACAGGTCTGCTACCCTTGTTTTCCTCCTGCCAGCACAGGTCTGGCAGGTTTTGCCAAGTGCTGTCACCAGCCCTGCCGAAGGACCAAACCCAAGCTGCTCCCTGCAGAGAGAAAAGGTCCCCCAAAACCCCAGTGCCGGCACTCTCTGCCAGGGAGGGTGTCAGCTCTCCAGCCCTACCTGTGGTTATTTCCTGGCAGCCATGAGCAGACACCTGTCTGCAGCTTCCTGCCTCCCAAAAACTTAGGAATTACCATGGGAATGCTCACACACTTGCTGAATAGGTACTGCCCCCCCCCGCCCCCGCCATCCCCCTTTCCCGGCGCTGCCAAGGATGGCTGTGGGTACTCAGGCACCCACAAACAGTGTCCCATCAACATCTGATAAAAGCATCCCTGTCCTGCTCCAGGATCCGGCCAGGGCATCCTGGCCCCAGCGCTGGCCCCAAGAGATTTAGGGATTCAGAGGCGAGGGGAGCACTGGACTGGAATGGTGGGGAGTTCCAGGATAAGACCTGGGGGCACATGGGGGAGCCCAGGGACAGGACTGGGCATAGAGGAAGGGCTGGCATGGGATTGTCCGGGCGGGGGGCACAGGGAGTCACTGGGATGGGACTGGAACAGCATCAGGGTGAACACTGGGATGGCACAGGGCCAGCATCAGAATGGGATGTGATAGGGGGGATACAAGGGTTCAGCAGAATGGGACCAGGAGAGCAGCAGGACGGGCAGGGGGGAGCACCGGGATGGGACCGGGAGGCAGGTGCAGGATCATCAGCCCGGGACCGGCAAGCGGCGGCATGGGATAGGGGCAGCACCGGGACCAGAGAGAGGACAGTGCCGGGACAGGAGGTGACACCGGGCTGGGGCAGTGGAGGCGACACCGTGCAGGGACGCGGAGCACCGTGCAGGGGCGGGGAGCACCGGGCCGGGACAGGGAGGAGCACCCTGCCAGCCCCTGGGTATCCCGGGACCGGGCTGGTGGCGGGGCAGGGGGACCCCCGTGCTTACCGGAGGCGAGGGCCAGGCAGAGCAGCAGGGTACCGGGGCCGCCGCCCGGGGCCGGGGCCGCCGCCGCCGCCTCCANGCGGCTCCCACCCAGCCGGAGCCATCCCTTGGCGGTCTGGCGGTGTCCCCCCGGCTGTCCCACCCACGCGTGTCCCACCTCGCACCAGCCACGCCTGGCCCCGTCCGGCCAGGAGACGTCGAGTAGATGCCTCATCCCAGGTCCCTGGGGATTTGGGCAGTGAGAGGGATCCCCCATCCTGCCATCCCGGTTCCAAGCGGGGCTCCGGGGATCCCCTTTCCACAAGGAGAGAGGGCGCGCACCCAAAGTCCAGCCTCACCTCCCCAAAGCCATTTATCCCCGGCCAGCCTGTTGAGAAAAGGTAGATTTATTCACAGCGAGCAGCTACAAAACACCCTCCCAAGGGCCTTGGCAGGGACTGACGGCAGCTCCAAATTATTCTGCAAGGGGTTGTGCCTTTGCACAAGCCCTGTGCACGCCAGCCTTGGGGTGTACTTTTTGTTTCGGGGAGTAGTTTTTGGCTTTTATGTTTTGGTGTGTGTGGGGGTTTTTTTGTTATTTTTGTTTGGGGTGGGTTTTTTTTGTTTTTGTTTTTGGTTTTTTTTTGTTTTTTTTTC